>CM067321.1:33252318-33484818 GCA_034231615.1 Meghimatium bilineatum
AATAAAAAGGGTCGACCTTACAGATAAGTCGCGAATTATGCTAGTTTCCAAAATCGTATTAAAATTACTAAATATTGATTACATTGCGTTTAAAACTTATGGACATGTACATATATCGCGCATATATTTAGGTGCAGACAAATTGATACAATTTAATAAAGTCACGTGATTCTCGACTTTGCTCGAAATAAGCATTTGGATCATTTTTTAGGAGCATCGTAGGTCAGCAATCCCGAATTTTGGTTTCACAAGAATCAGTGGACAAATCACGTGACAACAGTCCGACTTTTAAATTTCATATGTGATTGCGCTGATCTTTCGTTTCTCGGAGATTTAAAAAAATGTAACCAAGGATACTGATCTAGCGATTTGCATGCAACACACTGGACAACAACCCCCCCCCCCCCCCATTCAGTGTGTAACGCGTATATCGAGTGATCGAAAGCTCTCATCTCCAAATGTGTAGAATGTTAACTGTATCGGAATATGTGTCTTTATCGGAATTTCTTTCCGTTTAATTATGTTAGCTTTTTGTTCTATATAAACCTGTCCACTAATCCTTGAATAATACCCATTCTTCAATTTACATGGTGGTGAAGGGTGAGGGTGGAATCCTTCAACCATCTTCCTGTATCTACGGACCGGGCTGGTTTTATCCATTAGGACGTCATGAAAATTGGTTAAATTATCACTGTCCGCAGAAAGGTACTACCAATTATCTAGTCCTATCAGAAACAAAATATAAACTATATAGTTGATTAAACTTTACAAATAAATACTCAGTATTTCGAAAAAACGATCAATGAAGGTAGACAGACACTATCAGGTGCAAACACATACTGGAATAACTTTTCTCTGAGCTGTTGAATACTTACAGGGATTAACTTAGTAATATTCGAAAGAGACAACGTTCATATTTTTTTTTTTTTTTTTTTTTTTTTGAGACAGTGAGGTCTGGAGATCATAGTAACAACGGGGTAAGATAGAAGTCACGAGAGACTGAGGATGAACAGCGTGAGAAAAAATTAGATACTTAAACATCGTGGCATGACAGAAAGTTAACAACGATCCTGATAATAGATACTGAAAAATAGAGAGTTTGGGAGATTTATTATCGCCTAAACAAGTCGGCACGCCACCTAATTATGACGATGATGATAATGATGATGATGATGATGATTATTGAGCTCGTGCACTGAGATCCCCCATTGTGATAATGATATGTGTGCACAAATTGGGTATTCGCCTAAAAATACCGCGATGACAATTACAACATACAAAAATCAACCTCAAACTCAGATCATCTATGCCTTAATCTATTTCTCCTGGAAATTAAAAAAAAATTCTCCATCTTATATTTGCACTTAGATCACATGAAAGATATCCTAACCCGATCACCATCTGTCCGGAATACGAGAAGATTTACTTACTTTCTCCTCGATTATCTCGGATTATCCGCCCGCTTTATCGTAACAAACATTTCAGACGACAAGACAAAGATTGCGCGTCAACACATGGTATGTATGCTGCTATAAATTGCGTCTCAAACGCTAGCTACTGTTTAGAAAAATGTATCGTGACAGTGATTTACCGCAACATTTACCACAGTTTATGTACAACTGTACAATCATAATGTCCCAATATATAATAATTTGAAAAGTAAAATTAAACAACAGACCTTTCAATATGTTTTACATCGCTTTGTATGCAATAACAAAATCATACTACATATCACACAGTCATACTGCATATTATACATTCATGCTACATATTATACAATCATGCTACATATTATACAATCATGCTACATATTATACAATCATACTACATATTATACAATCATACTACATGTTATACAATCATACTACATGTTATACAATCATACTACATATCATAACATAATACTACATATCAAACAACCATACTGCATATCACATAAACATACTGAATATCACACAATCATACTACATATTACACAATCATACTGCATATCAAATATTCGCGGTGGCTTAGTAGTTAGTGCACTGACTTCATAGTCCAGTAATTTAAGGTTCAACACTGATTTAAATTGGGAATATTATTAAATCATTTCAGGAAATGACCCTTAGGTCGACAATTCCTACGGATTTGGTTATCATATCTTCTGGGAAAGTAATTGTATCTGGTTTTGATGCTGACGGCATCATCCGTTGCATACTGCTAGTCAATTTAAAAAAAAAATACTAGCCTAACATCGTATTCCATGATTCGTCACAAGTGTGAATAAAGAAAATTGTACATTTTGTATATCACATAATCACATTGCATATTACATGATCATATTGTATATCACATAATCACACTGTATATCACATAATCATATTGTTTATAACATAATCATATTGCATATTTCATTATCATATTGTTTATAACATAATCATATTGTATATCACATAATCATATTGTGTATCACGAATATATATGTATGCACCCTCTGTCGTTGGGAGGGAGCCAGAGATGTACTGTGCAGCACTGGGGGAGGAGAAAACTGACAGCACATTCTTTCCTATGGGTGAGACCCATCATAGAGGCACAGTGACTCAGGACGTGATAATCCTTTTGACTTGAACATTTGGTTGCATTCCTGGAGCAATAGAGAAGTTCGGCATAAACCAGTAGTCAATTGGTGGCGGGGAAATGAGCACAGCGAACTCTATCGTGGCTACAATGGCTGGGAGCAGGTGCATAGGTTGAAACCTACCTTCCTGGAGGTGTGGTAGTTATTCTCTGGCTCTGTCCCGAGGTGGGCAGAAAATCCACATAATTCCAGCAATATAATGCCATTTAATGGCATTGGATCAAAGGGCATGAGCCCATAGTCCGCTGGATCATCAACCAACCAACCAACCAACCAACCAACCAACCATATATATATATATATCATATAATCCTACATCATAAATCCGTGTGTTGCCTGGACCTAAATGGGGAGAAAATAATAGTGACACTGTTGCTTGTAATGCCCGTTGTAAGAGGTGATTAAGAAGGCTTTGGATGTAGAGTTGGCTATCTCATCCCATAGAGGGCAAAGTGACCCAAAAGCCATGATTAAGGCGGGTGTGTCAGGGCCAAAAGTGCAAATAACGAAAGAAAAGTTGTAAACCATGACCTATTTGTGTCCGTTCTCTGACCACATCCTGCAACCTGCAAGAGTTTAATAACAAACGCTGACGAAGATACTGTAAATCACATAATTATACTGTATACCATTATGTATAGTAAACGTATGCAACTTACTCTTCACAGTGTAGTGACTAGATTTTCTGTTAAACGTATGCAACTTACTCTTCACAGTGTAGTGACTAGATTTTCTGTTAAACGTATGCAACTTACTCTTCACAGTGTAGTGACTAGATTTTCAGTAAATATCGTCCCCAACTATTATATATAGTACTACGTATCGCCCGTGTGTTGTGTTGCCGAGGCCCGAAAGGGGGAGCAAAGAATAGTAACACTATTTACCTTCCACGCATGTCGTAAAACTCGACTAAGGAAGTTATGGGATGGAGTTGGCTGTCCATCCCATATAGGGTCAGTGACCCATAGCCTTGCTGAAGTCATATGTGTCAGGCCGAAAGGCGTAGATATCGCAGCAATGCTATAAACCATGACATAACGCATTCCGACTACATCCTGCTAATCTGCAGGAGTTTGAGAACGAACGCACAAGGAAGAAGAAGTACTTACGTATAACACATGTTATTGAAAGTTTCACTTGAACATGACGGACTATTGCTAAGAAGCTATGAGGTGTAGACATTAAAACATACAAATTACAATACACAAGACATTTTCAACATTCGAATCGTTAGGACTTTCTCAGGAATAAATTCTATTGATTGAACTATTAACTCGTGCCTTTTTGCTACCACGAAAATGTATGTCGTAATGTGTGCGTGTCAGAACTCACTATCGTAACAAAATGTCCACTTAATCATTTTGATAAAAGTATAATTAAATATATATATATATATATTTTTGTTTTGTTAAAAAATGGTGTAGCGTATAACAGACCTGTAGAAAATATAGAGAGAAACAAGCTGTAGATAAGGGTTGTGGTCTCAAATTCTCCCCGCCCCCCTTACGAAATAAAAACAAGACATTTAGAACCAGGAAGTACTGACGAAAAAGCAACAACGTGTCTAGTAAATTCTCTTTCATTGTAAATGTTTCAGCTCCTTCTGAACACAATCAACATCTTCGTTTTCTTCTTTCGTTCGCCTTAAAATATGTCTTTATTTGTAGTTGTGCCCCTTCAATAAACTTCATTGTCTCTAATTGTTCATACTTGGGCTCACAGAGCTTTAATGCTAGCGTTGTTTATATCGATCAGCGTTTCTCACATCATTGTCCTCTTTCGTTTTCTCAAAATATGCCTTATCTGTCAATTTGTTTCTTCAATAAATTTCACTCTCTTCTATAACTCATTTGAGACTCACTCATCAGATACTCCTTTACAGCTGAGTCGACTAGAGAAGTGGTTGTGTCAAGGGAAAATCACAACCCTGGTTTCTTTTTTTTTTATTTTTTGGTGGTGGGATTGGGGGGGGGGGGGGGTCCGGACGTGGTTTTGAAGCAAGCCCGCTATCAACTAGGCTACCGCGCTCCAGGGTCTGGATTCGAACTAAACAAATATCGCTGATTAACAACCACACAGAAGGGTAAACAAGATAATGAACTTTAGATACCGATACTTTAACATTTTGATACTTCCACGACTGATCGATATTGAATGTGATGATTGAGAACTTTTCATTGTCAAATGTTTGCTTATTCTATCAAAATATAGCATCTGCCGTGTTTTAGTGAGAGATATCTGCTGTCTATAAATTACATCAACAATTGAACAATTGGAAAGGGGGAGGTGTGGTGTGAAAAAGTTTAACAGCTATTGACAATACTGTTTTATACACTATTATACACTAATAATGCTGTTTTTTACGCTAAAATACTGTTTTATACACTAATAATGCTGTTTTTTACGCTAAAATACTGTTTTATACACTAATAATGCTGTTTTTACGCTAAAATACTGTTTTATACACTAATAATACTGTTTTATACACTAATAATGCTGTTTTATACACTAATAATGATGTTTTTACGCTAAAATACTGTTTTATACACTAATAATACTGTTTTATACACTAATAATGCTGTGTTATACACTAACAATACTGTTTTATACGTTAATGAGATTGTTTATATATATATATATATATATATATATATATAATATATATATATATATATATATATATATATATATATATATATATATATATATATATTATATATATATATATATATATATATATATAAACAATCGTGTGTGCGCGTGCGTATGTCCGTGTACGTGTGTGCGTGCTTGCGTGCGTGCGTTTTTGTGTGTGCATCCATATAAAGTTATTTATTCAATCCTCTTTTATCAAACATATGTCATGATGTATGTTGCTTCTGTCTTGACACTTGACGGAATATTGTCAATTTCAATTTAATAACTATCAGATCTTCGCCATCTTCGTTCGTTCTCAAACTCAGTATGGTTGACAGGATATAGTCCGGAGAACGGAATGCGTTGTGTCATGGTATGCAGTTCGGCTTTTTTTTAAATACATAACCGTAATGATGAGGGTTAGCGGCCTTCACTCCAGGTGTCGAGCGTAGGGGCACCAAAACCACTCTCCTACACAGTATCAATAATTGAGTAAAAAATTGTCAAACTTGTCATAAAAATAAAGTAATGACTATTTTTTTAACCCTTCTCTTCGGCGGCGCCGAACTGTTAGATTCACCCCTGGCGTATAAACACTAGTTACACTTCTTTTTTTACCCAAAATGACAAAACGGAATGACATCATAAGATGATAAGTATTAAAATCCACATTTAATTACGCGTTTAACACGTATTCTCCTTGACATATTATTAAGTAAATGAGATTGGTTTCAAACTAACCTAATTGTAGAATTCGTCAAAAAATATATCACAGGGCTTCTGGAAGTAGGCAAAAACGCCCACAGGGCGGCAGTGCGAGACTAGATGGCAACGCAGGTCATGTAGGTAGCAGGGTGATATAGGATCAAGTTGTGAAAGAGCTTTATAGAACACTGAACACATCAAATTGCACACACACATATTAAAAGAACATACTACTTTGTATGCACAATAAGACAAGTCTTACAACTCTATGATATTAAATGAGCGGGTCTCTAAAACCTGGCCCAACTAGTATTATTGAAACCTGGCCCAACTAGTATTATTGAAACCTGGCCCAACTAGTATTATTGAAACCTGGCCCAACTAGTATTATTGAAACCTGGTCCAACTAGTATTATTGAAACCTGGCCCAACTAGGATTATTGAAATCAGGCCCAACTAGTATTATTGAAACCTGGCCCAACTAGGATTATTGAAATCAGGCCCAACTAGTATTATTGAAACCTGGTCCAACTAGGATTATTGAAACTTGACCCAACTAGGATTATTGAAATCTGACCCAACTAGGATTATTGAAATCTGACCCAACTAGGATTATTGAAATCTGACCCAACTAGGATTATTGAAATCTGACCCAACTAGGATTATTGAAATCTGACCCAACTAGTATTATTGAAATCACACACAATTAATCATCATTTGTAAAAGCAGGATCATCTCCCATATTAAGATTAACTTATAAAAATGTTTGATTCTTCAAGACTTTTACAGTATATGGATGTAAGAGCTGGACTCTCAACTGCAGACTTTGAAGAAGAAAGGCGTTTGAAAACTAATTCTGCATACGTGTGTTAGGTATCTGTTACCAAGAACATAAGATCAGTGTGTTTGTGCATGATAGAATTCATGTAGTAGCGAGTCCACAAGAACTACTGTTAACGATCGTGAAACTTCGTAAACTCTGGTGGTAGGGCCAGATGATGAGACATTCCTCGATGGCAAGAGATGTTCTTTAAGGTACGGTGAGGATAACCGTCTTCTGTATTGAGGACATGTGTACAGAAAGTAAACATACCTTCATTCATTACGTTGTTTTTATTATTGCCGTATTTTTATTGGTCATTATATATTGACTTTGACTCTCCTTGGCTATTATTAGCATGCAATATAAAGAGTGGCCAATGAAATCACGACAATACTAAAAAATGTAACAAATGAAAGCTTGTTTACTTTCTGTATACAGGTCGTGCATGGAGATCTTTCTGCATCAAATGTCTCAATGTCACACTCATTGAACTCTTACCGGTTATGAGTTTTATTATTATTATTTATCTTTTGCTGTTATGTCCACGTTTGGCATTGGTAGCACGGTGATTTAATGATAACCATTTATATAATGTTGTTTTGATATTTGCTTGATCATCTGTAATTAAACGTTTGTCTAATTGGTCGTTTAGATTTTCTTCATGGCTATTTTACATTTATGATCGATGTATGTGATAGATAGCAATGGAGATAAGACACACTCTTGGCCTGCAGATGTTGTAACTGCGCATTGACTATTAGCAGAAATGCACTAGCACAGATTGATTAAGTGTGGTACAATATATCTTCATAATGTTTTCTATAGCTGTTCTCTATTGACTCGATCGAATGCTCTTTTCTTGGTCGAAGAACGGTATATAGTTCTTGGTCCATTCCTTGATATTGTCAATCCATAATCCTTGCCACCACTGAATCCCTCACCCTTCACTGTACCTTGCAATATTGTTTTAGGCAAGGAGTCATGTTGTGTGTTATCTCAAGCCACATACTTTTTCTTTGTTTACTTGTTGATTTAAGTGATTCTTGGAATTATGCAAGTGCCTATGTTATTTCTGGCAAGCATATGAAAGAGTGTGAAGATCAAGTGCCTATGTTATTTCTGGCAAGCATATGAAAGAGTGTGAAGATCAAGTGCCTATGTTATTTCTGGCAAGCATATGAAAGAGTGTGAAGATCAAGTGCCTATGTTATTTCTGGCAAGCATATGAAAGAGTGTGAAGATCAAGTGCCTATGTTATTTCTGGCAAGCATATGAAAGAGTGTGAAGATCAAGTGCCTATGTTATTTCTGGCAAGCATATGAAAGAGTGTGAAGATCAAGTGCCTATGTTATTTCTGGCAAGCATATGAAAGAGTGTGAAGATCAAGTGCCTATGTTATTTCTGGCAAGCATATGAAAGAGTGTGAAGATCAAGTGCCTATGTTATTTCTGGCAAGCATATGAAAGAGTGTGAAGATCAAGTGCTTATGTTATTTCTGGCAAGCATATGAAAGAGTGTGAAGATCTCACTATTGTCCTATCAGACCAACTATTACGAAACAGTACACTCGTAGTTAATGGCATTCCAACATAGTGAGGCATTCCAACTGGCATTCCAACTGGCATTCCAACATAGTGAGACTTTCTTATTGTAGAAGCCACATAAATGATTTGTACAATTATGTGTCCTTTGTGTTTTAACACTAAAAAACAGCTTTCTACATCACGCTAATGGAACTGGATCAGCTACAGTCCTGACCATGGTACTTGCGACCAACATGTATACGGTGTCCCGGCTATGAACATGTGACACATTAGCTGTGGTGGAAAGAAACGATGTGCAGGATGTGACAATTCCACAGGAGAGTCAATAATTAGACAAACATAGCCCCGTATAATTGGTGATTCTCTTTCAATGACTGAGGATGTGGAGCTGATTGCGCCACCAATCAGTTACTACAGTCCAGGACTGGATTACTATGAAAACATCTGAAAGAAAAGGATACTTGACAAAGGGGGGAAGGTGGCATATTGTGAAAAAGTAGAAAATCCAGAAAAACGATATAATTTTACCCACTCTAAACAGAGGATCTCAAAGTATTTTACAAAGTATTTTATGAAAGTCAGATTCCTAGGGGTATGAAATCAATATCTAGAGAGACCGCCCCATTGAACATAGAAATTAAGAACTAATCACTCGTAACTACTTGGCACCGAAACAACAACAGAAAACATTTCTGACAAATATTTTTAACAAAAATGTTTGTTATATGCAAAATTCCCTATAGAAAATTAGTAGTACATATCTATAACTAAAGCCTGTAGAGTTCTTTCGACGTTTATAGTAATGTCAGTCTGTGACATTCCACATCTTCTCGCACTGCTAATTCATTGATATGTTGTTTCTGATATAGAATAAGCTTGTCCCATATACATAATTTGCAAGACTGGGCACGTTTCAAAACGAGTCCATGCGCATCATCTGGGATTGTTCCAATGATACACCCTTTGTGGCGATGAGAGATTTCTCCTTGACTTCCCGACCGTATCTAATAGAATCAAGGTGTGGCGAGCTCGTGTATCTTAGAGTCAGTGTTGATTCACTTAACTTATTATTTCCCAGATCTTCATAAGAAAAAATTAATCCAGGCTCGAAAGGAGCAGAGTGTGGTTGTGACATGTAAAAATATATATCAGACAAGTATGTTACATTACTTGCATTGATTCTGTGGAGGAGTGGATATCCACCCCGTCTGCGTTACGTGGTTCCTTCTCCGTAGTCACCACACTCGATAGAATTGCAAGAAACAAAGCATTTCATGTGAATGAAGAATTCAGAACACTCACTGACTATGAAACTGTAGAAAATGATGTACAATCTACAATGAGGTGTCAATCATTTATCATCACTGTGCTCGTGGGATTCTACGCTGTTTGCTGGGAAAACTGTCACAAAATCCAACCGTGCCTTCACTACAGCAACGAGAAGTCTTACGATGGAGATAAAGACTGTGAACGAGACACTGTCATGGCTCATGTCACAGAACTATTCTCATGCATGCATAATTAGTGGCTCAATAAACGTGATACGCAAAATTGATATGGGAGTCATCTGTCGTCAATGTATGGGATTCTTGGCACAATCGATGACCACAATGATTTCTTCAATATTCGTATCAGGACATGCTGAGAGTAAGCAGCTAACCGAAACACTGACAGCATGGCAACAGTGTCAATAGGTACATACCGAAACACTGACAGCATGGCTACAGTGTCAATAGGTGCATACCGAAACACTGGCAGCATGGCTACAGTGTCAATAGGTACATACCGAAACACTGACAGCATGGCTGCAGTGACAATAGGTACATACCGAAACACTGACAGCATGGCTGCAGTGACAATAGATACATACCGAAACACTGACAGCATGACTACAGTGTCAATAGGTACATACCGAAACACTGGCAGCATGACTACAGTGTCAATAGGTGCATACCGAAACACTGGCAGCATGACTACAGTGTCAATAGGTACATACCGAAACACTGACAGCATGGCTACAGTGCCAATATGTGCATACCGAAACACTGACAACATGGCAACAGTGGCAATAGGTACATACCGAAACACTGACAGCATGGCAACAGTGTCAATAGGTACATACCGAAACACTGACAGCATGGCTGCAGTGACAATAGATACATACCGAAACACTGACAGCATGGCTACAGTGTCAATAGGTACATACCGAAACACTCGCAGTATGACTACAGTGTCAATAGGTACATACCGAAACACTGACAGCATGGCAACAGTGTCAATAGGTACATACCGAAACACTGACAACATGGCTACAGTGTCAATAGGTACATACCGAAACACTGACAGCATGGCTACAGTGACAATATGTGCATACCGAAACACTGACAGCATGGCAACAGTGTCAATAGGTACATACCGAAACACTGACAGCATGGCTGCAGTGACAATAGATACATACCGAAACACTGACAGCATGGCTACAGTGTCAATAGGTACATACCGAAACACTGGCAGCATGACTACAGTGTCAATAGGTACATACCGAAACACTGAAACATTGGCTACAGTGCCAATATGTGCATACCGAAACACTGACAGCATGGCTGCAGTGACAATAGATACATACCGAAACACTGACAGCATGGCTGCAGTGTCAATAGGTACGTCGTTGGAACGATTTGACATAGTTAATGCGTTGAGGGGCCACATCCTCTAAGAAGATTTTCAAAAGTGTGAATCATGGTCGCTCTCAAGATTGTGCTACATTGGTGTAAAGGTCGAGATTGTGCTACATTGGTGTAAAGGTCGAGATTGTGCTACATTGGTGTTAAGGTCGAGATTGTGCTACATTGGTGTAAAGTTTGAGATTGTGCTACATTGGTGTAAAGGTCGAGATTGTGCTACATTGGTGTAAAGGTCGAGATTGTGCTACATTGGTGTAAATGTCGAGATTGTGCTACATTGGTGTAAAGGTCGAGATTGTCCGTAAAGAGAAACATAATAGATTTATGAAGAAACCAGTTAATCAGCAACGATCTGGAACTGTTAGAAGCTACACTCTGGTGGATTTATTGAGATGGAGGTCTAGTCACTAAGGACTTGTCCAGATGTAATATTTCTGATAGAGTGGCTAATGCACCCGCCATGGGCAGCAGAGTTAAGAGATTATAGAGCTACGTTGTTGAGAATAAGTAGGTTAATTCTCGGAAGTTTCCAACTTTTTGGTAGACCAGATGGCAACCTATTCCAAATTGTTATAAATCAGGGGAGAACACGGTTGAGAAATGGATTTCTCCAAGGAGAAATGGAGAAACCAAATGTCTATCTATTATCTTTTCTCTGCTTATGCTGTGAGACGTCGCAGGATTAAATGACGATCGGTTCTCGGGTTTTTACACGTTTGGTAGCTCGATATGAAGTAATACTGTGCCGTGTCAGAATGATAGTAACTCCTTCAATCCACCTTCTCCTTGGTCTTCCTCTGTATCTTGATGTTTCCATTTTCATTTTTTATGCTCTTGCCGCTGGCCAATAAGGGTTCATTCTCATTAGGTGGCCGAACCATTTAAATCTCTGTTTTTTTTCTCAATATGTTTGACAAATGATGTTGTTCCAACAGTTCTTGTAATCTCATTTCTCACACGATCTCTTCTTGTTCTGTTTGCTGCTTTTCTTAAACATCTTATTTCAAACGTAGTAAGTTTTCTCTCTTGTTCTTTAGCTAGAGTCCATGACTGAGATCGAAAATATAATGTTGGGATGAATATTGAATTTATAATTTGCCGTTTGGTTTCCATCGGGAGAGATGTGTGCTTTAAAATTGGTGAAAGTTCAGAATTTACATAGTTGGATTTTTGGAATTCTTGTCTTGATCTCTCTGTCCATTCTTCCACCGGCTGTAAAAATGCTCTCTAGATATTTAAATTCCTGCACTTGTTTCATTAGTTAATCATTTATTTTCCTGTTGATTGTATTAGGTTTTCTGCCTATAGAAATAACATCTGTTTTCTATGTGTTGATCTTGATGTAATTGAGGCAGCTAGGATATCGATTTAGATTAATGTTTGTGGGAAATCGAAAGAAAAAATATATTCAGAAGACAGCCACCGAGTTGGAAACTTGGTCCTAGCAAAAAGTCTAGCCTTTGTTAAATTTAAGTATGACGATGCGAATTCAATATCTGGTATAGTATAGATGCGTTAGCGCAGTGGTTAGCGCACTGGCTTCGCATATGAGTGGTCCTGGGTTCATTCCCCAGCTGAGGCGGAAATGTTTTCAGATCGCAACGGCTCCCAGGTCGACCCAGCCTTAAATGGGTACCGGATTAATCCGGGAAGTAAAGACTGCGAGGGAGAGGAGATGGCTACCGCCCTCATTTGCAGAGCCTGTGAAATGTGAGATCGCTAACATCTCACACCCCTACGGCATTAAAAAATGCTATGGGTTACTTTACTTTTTTTATAGTATAGATGTACTTTTGAAATATCGGATCATCTCTTCACTTAAAGAAGATAGATGATCCAAATACGGTAGTATGTTGTCCTTAGTTAGTGAACAGCGTACAGAGATGAATGTAAGCTTACCTTTCAGTTTGTATAATGTAGAATGTGAATAAATGTGCCTGTGTAAATTTTATTATTTGTTAAATTTAGGTGATTGATTTTTGCAGTGACCACGTGTTCCAGATCATACAAATATAATGTCACGTTTTTTAGCCAGCTAGGAAGCTGACGAAATAATTTCTCCACTGTCGGAGTTATCTAATTTCTCCACTGTCGGAGTTATCTAATTTAGGTTGAGCTAGCTTCTTAAGTACAACATGATTAGAATTATGGATTCAGGATTATGATGTGAATTTATAAAGTAAGTCTAGAACTAGGACTTTGATTTATTTGATTTATTATTTATTTATCAGATTGATCAACCCAAGTGGCATTGACGTTAATCCATTTGGCGGATAACTAGTTCAGTGTTGGATTGTTTCTTCTTCCTCGGCGTTCATTCTCAAACTCCTGCTGGATCTCCTTTGTAGCAAGACCATAATCCTACTAGATTTCCAGCAGGATGTAGTCCAGAAAATGGAAATACGTTGTGTCTCCGTTTTATTTGCGTCGTTGGATTGTTTGAGAAATCATCATCATCAGGTGCCATGCTGGCTGGCGTAGGTGGTCATGGCTCTCCACAGCTCTCTGTCTACAGTATTATGTATCAAGGTCGTTTTTGTTTCCTTGCCGTACCAGGTTGTCAAACTGTCTAATATTTTCTCACGTTGTCGCCCTCTGTCTCTGTTGCCTTCAATTTTGCCTGTTGTTACTATGTTCTCTAAACCTGCCTGTCTCATGAAGTCGTCAAAAAAAGAAGATTGCCTTTTTCTTATATTGTTGATTAAGGTCCGTTTCGCATTTGGCTCCTTCAACACCTCTACATTAGTTTTTCTGGCAGTCTCAGCATTCTTCTGTAGAACCACATCTCTTTTGCCTCTAATTTTCCACTTTCCAGTTTGTTTATTGTCCAAGACTCGCACCCATATGTTAGTATAGGGGTTATATAGCACTGCAGAACTCTATTTCTCACCTCTAATGACAAGGTCATATTACACAGTATATTTTTCATTTTTCTGAATGTTGTTTTTGCCTGTCCTACTCTGCATTTTATTTCTGTTGAACTTCTTCCATCTGCTGTAATCGTTGTACCTAAATATTTGAATTGGTGGACCTGTTTTAATACTATATAATTCACTTTGATCTTGCAAGTTGTGTTATTGTGTTTCTTTGAAATAATCATTACTTCTGTTTTCTTTATATTTAGGAAGAGGGCTTTCTCTTTACTTTCATGTGATTACCACTAAAATTAAAGCATGGAGATCTTCCTCACTTTTTGCAATCAAAACAGTGCCATCCGCATATATCAAATTATTTATGTTATATTCTCTCACTGATATTCCTGGGATATCTACTATTGCACGCATTATGCTTTTACTGTATAAAGAGAACAGGTCTGGTGAAAGTACGCATCCCTATCTGACTTCTTGTTTTATTTGTTGAAAAGGGCCAAATTTATTTCCTACTCTTATTGCTGCTATTTGTTGCCGCCAGTACATGTTCTTGATGATTCTTAAATTCGTTGTAGAGTGATGGCTTATTTAAAATTTCTTTGAAATGTTGTGACCATTGGTTTGGGATCTGAATTTTCTCTGTAAGCAGAGCTGACTCAATTGCGAGGCAGTGACGATGATGATGATAGCTGATTTATGACAAGTGCTGAATTTTGCTTAGTGTTGAGAAGTAGACACTACATATACATACATGCGATATGCATGCACTCAAGCAGGCACATACATACATATATACATATTTATACATACATACACATGTACACCATGCATAAATATACATACACTTGTGTGTTGTTGTGGGTTTTGTGCGTGTAAAAGGTAAGCGCTGGGTTTGGTGTTTTTTATGTTGTTGGGGGGGGGGGACGATCAGGGGAAGTAATTAATCAGGGGACACAAACACAATGTAAAATTTGCTTTTGGACTATTTTATGTGTTAGAAAACATTGTCCTAGCTCAACAAAACCCACCCTATAGCTGTCACTCTTTTGTACTTGCAGCTCTACGCACGAACCACAAGATGTATAGTGACAGGGACGAGAAAAGGAATGTTCTACAAATAATCCCGGTGAATTGTGGTATTTTGAGTATCATTTGTCATGATTGCGGATCGGTTACCATTACGGATAGATGGCGCCGTCAGTTTACTCCCACATAGCGAGCGACTGGCGCCATATTCTTCCCACGACTCCCGAGTAGAATAGTGTTTCAAATCACCATCGATTTTTAATTATTTGTTTAATTTTGTTGACCGTTGTAAAGATTTTAATTTGTTCATTTATTATTCATTCGATACGATAATTTACAGGGTTGCCACATAGACAATATATAATGTTTATTCTCGTTGGGTGTTGTTTTGGTAGTGTCTGCATGTGCTCGCCATTAAAATTGACATACGTGATGTTCATAAATTACGTTAAGAATTTTTTTTGTCAAATTGTATACCATACCTCTGTCAGGAACAAGCGCCCCTCTTCTCCCCCCCCCCCCCCCCCCACCCCAAAAATTGCACAGAAATAAACGAGAAAATAACTGCATGATTAACTGCATGAATAAAACTCTAGTTATTATATTTGGTGCCATGATTAAATGAATCTTGGAATCTATATAAAAATAAATGGTTAAAAAAAAAGAAAACAATCAGCATAGGAGATTGGGTCTACAATTATGAATGCTTGTCTAGTCTGGTGGTTTTTATATGGTGTACGTGAATAGATTACAATTTCAGGATTTTGCACTGAGTATTTTACTTCAATATCAGCATAATTTAATGAGATGAATGTGTGCTTTACTGCTACGATCATAAGGTCTGGGTTCAAGTTCACTTGTCACTTGTTAGAGGCATGTCCCTAGCATATCAGCTATAACAGATTGGAGAAACGAGAACTGTGGTCATTTGTTGTGTGCAAAAACACCTGTTGGAAGTAAGCCCCAGAACATCAGCTTTAACAGCCTAGAGAAACGAGAACTGTTGTCATCTGTTGTCTGCACAGAATATCATATCAGCTATAACAGACTGGAGAAACGAGAACTGTGGTCATCTGTTGTATGCACAAAAACTACTATTGTCTTGCCTTGTCCTATCCATTTGTGCCGCTAGACGTCATGGGTAGCCGAAGTCTTCTTTCTTTAACTAACTGTGATGCCGCTACCATAGTTCAGCTTTGGTGTTCTAGTATTTCTCTGATGTCATCTATCCAACATCGCATGAGTCATCCTCTGTCTTCTTTTCAGATGATCTTTTATTGAAGATTATCAATGGAATGCGATCTGGCTCCATTCTGATTATGTGGCTGAACCATTTGATCATTTGTGTGTGTATTCTTTGCACTATATTGTTTTCATCAGATTTCTTACAGTGTCTGTGTATTTTTTTATCATTTTTTGTTACTTACAGTGATGTTTTCAGGCACTTCATTTCGCATACAGCGAGTTTTTGTTCTAGTTTCTCTGTCAGGGTCCAGGTCTGGCATTGGTACCACAGTGGCAGCATACACACTGTGTTTTTTTAATGTTCCTTTGGAGATCATGTCCATATTCTAATGTTTCAGCAAAATTTACTATTTTATGTATATAAAAAGTATCTCCTATGGTGCGGTACGTTGCTTTCAACTGCGGGCGCTAGTGTATTTTAGTTATGTCCTTCTACTTTAGTTCTCACACTCCTGCAAATTAACAGGATGTACGCCCGTGTGTTGCCGAGGCCCGAAAGGGGAGCAAAGAATAGCAACACTGTTTACCTTCCCCGCATGTCGTAAAAGGCGACTAAGGAGGTTATGGGATGGAGTTGGTTGTCCCATCCCATATAGGGTAAGTGACCCAAAGTCATGCTGAAGTCGGATGTGTCCGGACGAAAGATGCAGATATCGCAGCAATGCTGTAAACCATGACACAACTCATTCCGTTATCCGGACTACATCCTGCTAATTTGCAGGAGTTTGAGAACGAACGCAGAAGAAGAAGAACAGGATGTAGTCCAGAGAACGGAATGCAAATTAGTTCTACCCCCCTTCTAATGATGTGCAGAAAAGGTATGCAAAGACTACATATTTGTTTCAAATTTTTATAAAACATGCTTAAATTTCAAACAATTGAACTAGTCCAATTTGGTAACGTTTTTTATCATAAACAAAATCATGAATCTGTAACTCAGATAGTCCTTTTACCACGACCTCCGAGGGTTAGTTTCTTCCATAACATGTGTGTATTACGACCAGTACATATAAAGGTGTGCTTGCCTTGACGTGGGAACCGTCGCGAAATTTTCATACAGTATAAGAACCCACGCACTTGTTTGGGGGCACCCTGTTGATGTATATGATAGTGCTTATTCCCGACTGCTGTGATAACTATGATTACCTCCGATTTCACAGTTCGTGTTTCCAGTTTTCTCATCAATCGATAAGTGTTTTCAGGGGTAAGACAGAACGGCCCAAACACGGCGTGAAAACAGCCACCTACATGTGTATGTATCTGATGACGTGGCATCTCCACCGAATGTCGCCCGCAATGTATTTTCTACTTTTGTGGGGGGGGGGGGGGGGGGGGGGTGTTGTCTTGTTCAGAAAATATGTTTTCAGTATGATGCTTTTTTTCGTCTGCGTTCGTTTTCAAGCTCCATCAGTTTAGCAAGATGTAGTAGTCAGACGAGCAAATGAGCCGTATAGTGGTTTACAACTGTGTTTCTGCGCTATCTTATCCACCGTTTACTACATGCATGACAGATCAACGTTTTAATATACTGTGTTTCCATTTCGGGCCTCGGCAACACGCGAGCGGTTTCTTTTTTTTTTAAATGTCTTCTTTTTCAATCAGTTTTTTATGCTCAGAAGTCTATACAGGAAGGAGGGCTCCATAAATTCAGTCGTCAACAGGAAGTCGTCGCGGTTGTCCAAAAGCTTCACGAATTCTGTCTCTTGGGGCAACGTTTTAGTCCTCAAACAGTGGATATGTCTGCAGAATATGTTCTAGGGTCTGAGTACCGTTTTTAATTTCATAATAGAAACAACGGTAATGTAGAGACAAATTCATTCGCTCACCTAGAGAGGAGGGAAGGAAAAGTAATTTTTGAAAGGTCTCGAAGATCACGCAATCAACACTTGACCTGTACTCTAAGTCTACATACACTGTGATGGCTGCAGGAACGGAGGTCGGAGCACTTATGGGAGTACCCCACGTGCTGTGAAGCTAGTGATCAAGAATTCAACTTTCCTTACCAATACCAGTCTATTCTCACCTGTATATGGACTATATTATACCTATCCATCTATTCTCAAAATAACGTTGAAAGTAGTTTCTTGAACAAGGTCCCGTTTGGACTGATACGTGGAAAATTGTTCTATTTTGTTTTATTGGTGTTTTTTTTTTGTTGATTTTTTAAAATATACTTTTGTATCTATTTTTATCAATAGTTAGGTTTTTCTAGTAAACTATTTAAATTATTTTGCATTTTACTATTGAGAAATTAAATATGCTCATCAACTTCTTGATGTTATTTATCCTTTGGGATAGCGTGGATCTCTTTTATTGATTCAAATAGTCTCTCATATATCATCATATGATCATTATCCTACGATGATGAATGATTGATTGATATGTTATATATACAGTGCTTGAATAAGTTACAAGTTAAAGTATTCCCATACTACTTTTGTCAATTTCAACGCCAACGTAAACTAATGAAATGAAAGTATCCATCTTTACCAGGACCAAGCCGTCCTATGTTCGATATCACTTGTGTGCACCAAAATCCGTGTGGTCAACTAAGGAAGGTACCCTGAACGTACATGTAATAGAAAGATCTAGGAAGGACACCATAGCTACAATGCAGGTACTGAATGAAGGATACCGTCGCTACAATGTAGGAACTGAAGGAAGGACACCGTAGCTACATTGTAGGTATTGAAAAAAGGACACGATCGCTACAATGTAGGTACTGACGGAAGGATGCCATTGCTACAATGTAGGTGTGAAGGAAGGACACCATCGCTATAATGTTGGCACTAAAGGAAGGATACCGTCGATACAGTGTAGGTGCTGAAAGAAGGACACCATTGCTACAATGTAGGTACTGAAGGAAGGACACATCGTTACAATATAAGTACTGAAAGAAGAACACCATCCTTACAATGTTTATACTGCAGATTGCTAAAGATTGCATTGACTAGATAGGTAAGGACTGTGTGGCAATAGCTGTATAGCTTAACTAACTACATTTACGATGTTCCAATCTTAGTCCGCAAATGTGATGTTTTCACCACTGACATGTTGATGCATGCAGCTTACTTCTCTTGATAAAAACAAAGGTGCAATTTCTGCGAGTTGATACAAGACAGCTTAATAAATTTACTATCAATATGTTATTGTTTTTTATTATTGTATTTTTTGTTGCGCTCGAATTAGCTTCACTGGTACAGTTATTCATCATTTCTCTTCCAATGTTCAACAATTGACATTATTAGAGCATAAAACGTTGCTTATATAATTAGAAGCATATGTCTTGTGTTATTTTAATGTGTCACTGCTATAACTACATTATTACAAGATTTTCGTATACGCATAAAGTCCAATTATTGCAATTTAAACCATTGCTTTCTTAAGCAATAGCTGATCATTTATAAATACTGGTAATATTTTAGAATTAGTTCACAGAACCAAGATGTCTTGTGTTGCAGTTTGTGCAAATGGTCTGACACATCCGACTTTGGCGGGAATTTTATATCACAGCAACTGATGTTAGAGTGTTCTTTTTATTTTAGTTTATTTTCTTATATTGCTTTCAATGAAGAGTTTAGGAATTGAACGGACCTCCCATAAAATCTAGTGAACATAGCTCTGCATGGAGAAAGATAAAATCAGATCTGGTAGTTAAGACATTGAACTGCATGTGCTACCAAGTGTGAAGAGGGAATACTGTAATACATGGCATGTGTGATGCAATTAATTTTCAAAAACAATTTTATATTTTAATATGTAAACTATATTTCTTAACAATTTCATTGGTGTATAAGCACAGTATAGTTGACAACTTGTGTCACCCCCCCCCCCCAATTGAAGTATCCGCAGTAACAACAAACATATAACATATAATATCCGTATCAGTTGCTATGCGATTTGGTGCCGTTGAACGGACTGGTTCAATTTCCGTTAGACTCAAGAATTTTGCATTCATCCTCTGGCTTCCTTCTTGAATTTACTTGTATAAGAATTATTTGAAGCAAGATTCTACTGGCTATATATGTTATCCATGTTTACAAGAAGACCTATCGGCCCTTGTAAAACAAATACGGATATTATATATTATATGTTTGTTGTTACTGGGGATACTTCAATACCTGTACGGGATGTTCGTTGTTGTTGTAATAGTCCTTGTCTCGATTGGTCCGTTCTCAGTGACTTGAGTGCACAGTTTGAATGTCTTGACAAAATCGCATCTTTTTTTGGAGATGCGGTTAGTCAAATACGGAAAATCTGGTATACGAGAGTTGCTAGTCGATTTGGTGCCATTGAACGGACTGGTTCAATTCCCGTTAGACTCAAGAATTTTGCATTTATCCTCTGGCTTCATTCTTGAATTTACTTATCACGTAACCAAAAGATTACTAAAATGTTTGAAACGTTCTTCTATATCGCGTTTCACTATCTTTGCCCTCAAACGAATGTAATTATATGAATAACCACCTAACGTTTGCATACGATATTATTTTTAGTTAGACCCAGCAAATTTATACTTTATATTTGTGCTTCATGTCCTGTTATTATGAACGAATGAAATCCTCAGATATTTTTCGGCATACTAATTGTGGCTAGAAAAGACATTTTACCACTTCAAACTTTATGCCGGGTTCGTGTTGTCACGTAGTTCTAGCATAACCCGAGGATCAACCGTCAAAAAGTAGCCCAAACCCACGGGTCGACCTTTAAACAATTGTTAAGCTGTGGTTAATGATGGTAACCCTCTTTCTAGAATTATGTTGAATGTTTTTTCTAGTATGACTTACAAATCATATACCTCTGTATTTTTCACAATCTCTATTGCCTTCTTTTTTTCTTCCACATAGGTGTTATTACAGCATGTTTCTAGTCTTCTGGTGTTTCTTCTGTATTCCATATTATACGTAATATAATATCAGCCTATGTAACCATTTTATTTCTATATCTTCTGCTACCTTGATTAATTCGACTTGTATGTTATCAGGTACTGTGGATTTGTTTGGCCTTTTCTATTTCTGCTAGCATTATGTTTGGTTATAAATCGTTTGCAACTAAGGTCATTCTATAACTGTCAATAAATGTACGCGCATATTTCAACAAATTAAACTTCATCCGAATAGTAATCAGATGTGTCTGATGATAACCAATGACGGCTGAATAAAGGACAAACCATCACTTCCCATATTTCTCCTCTTGCAACACATGGTTCTCACATTTCTTCCAATAATTCCTGATTATACTGTATTAGAGATGACAACATTTGTAAGTACTTCAACATCTTTTATTTGGAACGTTTTATTTCTATTGCTACTTGTTCCTTAATTTTAGCCCAGAATAATTATATTTGGTTTAGGTAAGAATGGTAAGGTCGTAGTCTTTAACATCTGTGACCAGGTTCCTGGATTACCTTGTCTATATGAGAATCCTTTGCAAAATGTGATCTTTTTTACACTTCCAATAAATTCAGGCTTCATAGACATTTTGTTGAATGGAATTGTTTTTTTTGGGAAGATAATGTTCCTAATTCATCAATTACTAATCTTCTGCTGCCATACTGCTATGATGATATGAATCATTGTCAATTATCAAACACTACGCTATATCAAATAAAGTAAGTACAGGATTCACCGTCCAATCTTGAAATATCTTGCCATTCATCTCTGCATATCCCTATTATGTGTTGATTTTGAAACAACTATTGAGTTCCGTATTATTAATATCATGATGGTATCAAACATGGTCATTAACAGCTTCGCAGCAAAGAAAAATCATCATATGTGAAATGAAGTGTCTGAGAAAAGTTGCAATGGTTACCAAACTAGATAAAATAAGAAATGAAGAAATTAGGAAAAGAGTTGGTATAATATCATGTATCGAACATATTGAGAGACAGCAAGTAAAATGGTTCGGTCACCTTATGAGAATGAAGCCAAACCAAATACCAATAAGATCATATAATACAAGAATATCCGGGCGTAAAGCTAAAGGTGGACAAAGAAAATGGTGGATAGGAAACATCAAGATAACCTTGAACAAACATGGACTAAATGCAACCTCAGCGACACATCTGGCCTTGAAACGACAGCTTAAGCTACCACCCCTATTCTTAACGGCAAGTGTGAATGCGATCAACTATCATTCACCTGGGGAAAGACAATAGAGACAATAGATGGCTGCTTCCTGCATCTGCAATTATTAGAAACTGCACGTTGCTGCTGTTACTAGCTTTTGTTTGTCCCATCAGATGACTCTATGACGATTCATCAGACGATGCTATTCTCGTTCATTACTTTGTTGCATTAATCCAAGTTTCATCTATATACACTATATCATAGCAATCTCTTCTCATTTCTCTGACCTCGTGTAAATATCTGTTTCTCATTGCAGATATAGAAGGCTTCTCACGCAAAGTTTATATCACCAACATATTTTCTCAAATGAATCCTAAACTCCTAATAGTCCTAACATAGTGTAAATTTGAGAATATCAATGTCATTATACTTTAACTTTTCACTTGCCTCATTATTCTCAAATATATTGCAAATTTCTCTTTGGAAAAATTCTCCATCAAAATTATCCACCAAACCTGGACTCATTTTCATGTGTAAATGATTTGAATTCCAATTTCAGATTTTGCTATCCAAAATACTTCAATGTTTGTTTACTAATCCCCAAAGCATGAATAGTCCTCTTTTTGGTGTTCTTCTTCTTCTGCGTTCATTCTCAAACTCCTGCAGATTAGCAGGATGTAGTCCGGAGAACGGGATGCGTTGTGTCATGGTTTACAGCATCGCTGAGATATCTGCGCCTTTCAGCCTGACACATCCGACTTCAGCATGGCTTTGGGTCTCTGACAGCCAACTCCATCCCATAACCTCCTTAGTCGCCTTTTACGACGTGCGTGGAAGGTAAACAGTGTTGCTATTATTTGCTCCCCTTTCGGGCCCCGGCAACACATGGGCGGTTTTTGGGGGGGGGGTGGGGGTTCGAAATATAATGATATAATTTTCCTCCAGTAGCCCCATTGCAAAAATACTTTAAACAAATTATTGGTGATCTGCACTAATGTCATAAACTTTACTCGAAGACTCATTTTTCCTAGAGACAATTCTTATGTAGGAAACAGGTAATGAAGTCTTACTGAACGACAACTAACACAATATCACTGTCATAATATCATGTGCAATAATACACACAACATAACACAGGATATAATCAAATAACAATACACAGGACATAATCGACGTTTCCATCCAGAGGCCTTTATCAAGATGAGCAAATAGCATCAAAAGACAACGAGCAGAAATTATCACACCACACAAACGTGTCAAAACTTAACGTCGATTATGTCCTGCATTTCGTTACTTTTATGATTATATCCTGTGTTTTGATGCGTGTATTATTGCACGTGAGCATCCTATAGTGCGTTAGTCGTTGTTCAGTAAGACTTCATTACCTGTTTCCTGCGTAAGTATTATTTTCATAAAGTATTATCAAAATCAAAAGTCTACTTGCCAACACACTTCTCACACACATTTTCTAAGACTTTTTAATAATCATTTATAAGACGTCATTTGCACATGATTGGTTGTACTCTTGATAACAAGACATAATCATAATGTCTAAGGTTGTATCCGGTGAAACGCTCACAAAGTCTTTAAAAATGTGTGTGTGAAGTGTGTTGTGTGTGACGTACTTTTGATTTATATCGCAAATAAGCAAATATTGAAACCAATGATGATGATGGTCGTCCGTCGTGATCAACGATGACCAAAAACTCAACCATAATAATAATAACAATAAATAATAAAATAATAAAGTTAATAGTGCGTTTTTAAATGACTAGCAAGTCCAATGCGCGCACAAAATGTTCTTTTACAGAATTGACAATAGAAGGTATCTGTGTGAGGTTGAGATGTTTTTTCTTTTCTACGTGTCCGCTTCTGTCTTGCAGTTTCTTGTCTGAATTCTTCCGCCGCTAGTGCTCCCGTTCTAATGATTGCAAACCAATAATTGCATTTTAATGTAAAATTTATATCAAAGGGTCTATAATCTATACCATTTCTTCTTCTTCGCAGTTTGACATTGTCTACATATCAAGACATGTTTTCTTAATAAAGGATATACCGAATTCAGCAACAAAATTTATTAGACTCCACAAAAGAAAAATATACAGTTCGACGTATTTTGCATAACCTAAAAACTAATGCTATCCAGCCTTCCCCAACCACTTGTGGTGCCCATGTTTCTCATCTTTTCTTTGATCGCATAGTTTCCCGCTTTAAACTTTACTGTCTGCTGTAATTTTGTCTCCGCTATTCTGCGAGGTAATTGGTAACTACTATTCGCACAGGTGAATTGTGCAATTCTACATCAGAAACTCTGGACACAATCAATCCATAAACACTGTCTATACCTGGCATAGTGCTTAAGCTATTCGCTTTGTGTTCAAGATGTCATGGGTTCCAATCCGGGTCGAGTTCTCTTGTTTACAATGTGAATTTGTTCGGAGATCCTTGTGGATTATCGCTTGAAGCTACGTGAGATGAGCGGTGCCCTCTGCGGGCGGAGTCCTGCTTCACTGAGTTATAGTGTTCATATAAGAAACCAAGTATAGTAAGTAACATGGATAGACAACATCAAGGAATGGACAGGGCTCGATATTTCCACACTCATCCGCATCGCTGAGGATAGAATTCGCTGGAGGACTCTGTGTGCTGAGGCATCCAATTTGGTACCCCTACGACCCTGAAGGGTTATGGGTTGATTGATTGATAGTAAGTAAATCCTCTACGACTTTTGAACCCTTTTTTAACTGCCTGTCATGTGTACTAATCTAATGTGTACTAATTGTACTAATCTGTACAATTTCAAGTTTAAATCATGCAAATAATCTGATTAACCAATCACGTGTAAATAACATCTTATAAATTACTGTAAAATATCTTATAAATGTGTGTGAGGTGTATTAACAAGTATACTTGTGATCTATATTGCATTTAAGTGACAATTGAAAGCATATTTTAATGGGGGGAAAAGTAATTCAGTAGGGTCCCATGTCAAATTCACACACAAAATGTTAATTATATGCGTTATATATTTCCTGAGATGCACAATTTGAAGTTGGGCACAGTTAGTGAAACGTGCTATAATATAGTAGAATTCCATTATAACAATTCAGTCTGGCCAACTAAATATGTTTGTAATAACATATTCGCTATAGACAGTATAAACAATAAATATAATCGGGAATTTTGAAGTGTTATATAGGGAAATTTGTTATAGAAATATTCCACTGTATCTATTTCTTCACTACCTCCACTTATCTAATTGTCCATGGAACTCTCATCATTCCTATGTATGACCACAACTTTGAGGTAATAGTTACCTATTGGTTTTGTATTGTCCACGTGACAGAAGTGGACAAATAAATCATGTAATTTAGATAATATTAATTCAACTCTTAAGGGACATGGAGTTAGGTGCTGTACTACTTTGTTAACGGCAGAGGAGTGTGTGTAGTTATTACACATTGTGCACAAACCAAGTGTACACGTACTGATATTTCTTGGTCACATTTTGATTAGTTTTTAAGTTATTTTTTCCCTTTTGAAGTGAATCCTCTTCGTTTGTTCTCAAATAACATCAGATTACAGGATGTAATACGGAGAACGGAATGTGCTATTCATGAATGACATCTACAGCTGAATCCAACTTTCTGGACATCACATGCCTGAGATACATGTATTTATGATCATGAGCAGGCTGGCTTACATGAAAATATGAGTGCACTTGCTACTGAGCACATTTACATAGCTTGGTGACAACCTCTTCATATTTTCGGAATCTAAAGATCTAAAAACAAATTTGGTTGTCCCTATAGCCTGCTGTCACAAAAAAAGAGTGCCCATCTCTGATCTAAAGTCCGTGAGCTGATGAAAGTACATTCTAAATTAGCCCTAGTGTCTGTCCACAAACTGTGTCAACAAATGTTTAGCAGTTGATGTAATTTATGAAAGTCTCTCGTATCGTGCTCATGCTGGATGTAGACAGAATGATAAATGTCTCATCTAGGCCGTGATTGGGGGAATTCAGAAGACATGAGGACTGATAACATACCCTTTGTTATCTGTTGATGGAGCCTGAACACCAACAGGTTTGTCCTGAGTACAATCACATTCATAAACATTACAAATCACAAGCCAAGATTCATCAATTTTATACAAACAAAAAACTGTCTTCAGCAAGAATTTGCTGTAGACAATAACTGAACAGGACTATCATCCTCTAAGTGAATAAAGACTTTATTTTGGAATTTATATTCAAAGCAAGCTACGAGCACAATATACATCATGTCATATCCAAGATTTTGAAGAGAAGAAAACATTAATATACAAAAATAGCCATCCCACCCACAGCAGCTGCCAAAGTCGTCATCATCGCATCCTTGGCAGATTTGTGATCTCCTGGTCACTTCCCAGATCTCCAAAATGGGACTGTTTCAAATACTCCCGTCTTGTTTTTTTTTATTTTAAAAACGTCATGATCTCAACTTGACTAAAGATATCCAAACAGAAGAGAGAACAAAAATCATATTGTATTGTACATTATTCTTACCGCTGTAGTCAATGAGCTTCTAGAAATGGTAAGACGAACGGAAGGAGAACCAAAGAATCGCAATAATTCATCATTGTTGTTTCAGATTTACCAATGCTGTTTTAACATTTTCGTATTCTCCCACCTTATGCTAACACCTATGGCAGTGATCCTAATCATATTTACTTCCATATCTTAGTTCTACATGTCATATTAACATCCATCCTCTCCATAGTTTCTTGTTGTTTATATCAATCTACTGGCCACAGTTAAGCCTAGTAGGCCAATATACCTTAGACCAGATCTTAATCTTGTTACAGTGGAATTCCTCTATAGCATATCCATTTATAACAAATGTCCCCATTTAACATCATTTCAAAATTCCTAGTTAAATTCTTTGTGCTGTTGGCAAATTTATGTTATTTACTACATATTTTGTTGGTTCATACCAAGTTGTTGTAACGGGATTTAACTAGATTCCTTCAGGGTTTTTTTCTATCAACTATGGACATGTCTACCTACAATTGCACAAATGTAAATATTACAATAGTCTGCAACTGCAATAATATTAAATAAAATGGTCTACCGTATCATCATTATATTCTGGTTAGGTACACATCATTGTTATCATTGGATCTTTACAAATGTTTGCCAGAGAACTGGCTGCAGCTATAACAGTTCTGAACGCTGCAGCTATAACAGTTCTGAACATTGATATATTAGCTACATTAAATAATTTCATCATTTGTATCTTTCTGTTTACATCAACTGCCATCACCAAGAATTAGAGGACAATGTCAGTCCTTTCTCAAGAATATTTACTAAAATATTTACTATCAACCTGATCATCAACTACCCACCAGACCTCACAAAATGATTTGCAACCTTTATTTACATTGTGTACGTGACACCAATTATCTGTAGTATTTTTACATGTTAGTAACAAAATATATAATTTTGTAATAATTCTAAGTTACCAATTTTCAGATTGGTCAAGGTGATTCCAAGTGTACTGCATAGAAACATATACTCTTCAGGTATTGAGAAACTAATGAAGACAACCTATTGTATTTACAGCACTCACTATTCTATACTCTGCTTTCTCCTTAAGTGAAGCATTTCAGCTATGATGCAGTTTCAGCAGGGCAAACACTTTAGATAGTGTGTTTTTTGTTACAAACGCCCACTTATCATGAGGGGGCTTATCTTATGGAGTATATTTCCATTCTTTGACTGACAAAATCATGGTACAGTCCAAAATCTATTCTATGATAGAGAACCTCTACAGAATTCAATTCTGAGCCTAAAGATCATCTGTTCATTTTTATTTAGCTTATTTAGTTCCGGTTTGCATTCATAAATTTTTCTCTGAACGTGACTTTGGATTGTTTCAGTTGTCTTTGCTTCTTTCTATCTACTTATTGTCTTTTCTCTGCCTTTGCTGTAAGGATGCTGCAGGATTGAATGCCAATCAGGTTATGCATTTGGTCGCTTTATATGCAGTGATATGACGTCTCAGAATGTTGGCTGCTTCTTCAATCCTTCTTCTTCTTGGTCCTCTGTATCTTGCCATTTCCATGTTGTATGCTCTTGCCACTGGCCAATAAGGGTTCTTTTCTCATTAAGTGGCCAAACATCTGTTCATTCCTCACATGATTCTCTTGTTCTGTTTCTGTTTTTCTTAGATATTTCACAAGTAGTAAGCTTCCTCTCTTGTTCCTTAGTGTCCATATCTAATATCGATAACACAATGTTGGTATAAAAATTGAATTTATGATTTACTTTTTGATTTCCATCAGAATAGATTTGTATTTCAAAATTGGTGCTAATTCATAATTTACGTAGTTGGTATTTTTAATTTGTGTCGAGCTCTGTCCATTCTTTCATAGACTGCAAAAATGCCCCCAGGACATTTCAATTCCTTCACTTGTTTCAGTATTTGATCAAATATCTTTATGTTGATTGTATTGGGCTCTCTGCCTATAGACATTACTTATGTTTTTTTTCTGCATTGATCTTCATGTGATTGAGACAGATTGGTTGAGTAGGTTTATATAATTATTTCTTACTTCTTTACAATATTATATCCAAAACCTGTCAGGATAATAAGAGTGCTACACTGGAGACATCAGCACAAAAAAGCTTTCTAGGCATCCCTGCCCCAGTCATTCAGATGAGCAGAAATATCATGCCATTCCTAGATATTATCAATCCAAGATTTTCTTATATTCCTTGCAAAAAAACTTTAGAAAGTGAGTCATGCCTCGTTCATGTCCAAACCAAACAAGTTAATGCCGTTTCACCACTGCACAAGAACCTGCAAGTTATGGATGTGCTGAACCTCAGATATCAGGGACACAGGTGAGCCAATCGAGGTGCAAATAACACAGTTCAATTGTGGAACTAGCAGTACAACATACTTCAAGCTCCTCAGCAGAAATCACACGATTTATTCGTTGTGGTTTAAGAGAGCGAACGTAGAAGGAGAACCCGCAAGTTTTTTTGTTGTTGGTTTTTTTGCAGCCATGCGAATATATTTGTCTTATGTTCTATCTACTGGATAACTGATTTTTAACAGCTATCTGTATCACTTATATTCAAAAGCTGTAATCCTTCTTTCCATTCTATATTTAGTGTCCAGCATCCACAATAGGATGTGTTGGGCTGAAACACACAGATAATGCAGCACAATTGTAAAACTAGCAGCACAATGTACTTCGCACTCTCTGGCTCAACTCAAATATATGCTGTTTATATTTTAGAGTGAACACAGGAGCAGTGTCTAGCTCCCATATCAATCACATCCATATAAAAGATGAGTTAGCACTATGGATCTGTATAGATTGATCTTTACTGTGATACTGATCTTACTTTCTGAAGTCATATTCAACCTTGGCATTACAGTCATTGCCATCTCAAGTCTCATTTTCCAAATTGCTTTTATCACATATTTGGGACCCCAGAAATTTGTAGGCAGCAATTTCTTCCAGCTTATGATCATTTAGCGAAACGTTCCTTTATCTTGCATGATATTACTATAGTGTGTTCATAAATAGTTGTCCACCGATATTTACATTTTTCTCTGTAATTACTGAGCGTATATACTTCATATTTTGCATGAGTGCATCATTTCATAACCATGTTACAGATTTATTATTTATATTGAGCGACTTTATCGCAGCAGGCACTACGAGTTATCATTTAGTTGCAAACTATCTTGCAAAGATTACCTCTGTCCTCCAATCAATTAAGTTCCATGATGAGTGGTTAAGTGATCATGTTTTTCCACAACTATCTCTTGTGCCATTAATAAGTTCAGCTGGTGACATTCTCTCGTTCCACCCTATCTAGCAACTTCTCTTTTGTCTTCCTATCACTTCTGCCATTGATCTTGCTGGTGGTTATTAAATGCTCACCATGTGCTCTTATGATCACATGCCCTAAACATCTTGACTGTCGACAATTTTTGCTAGAATTTGTCTTTTTACTCCACCATCCCTGCAGACTTCTAATTTAGTTTTCTTGACTGTCCATTGAATTTTCATCATCATGTCCTTACCTGAAGTGCATTTATACAGTTGTAAATGTCAATGTTGATACACTACATTCAAATTAAGACATTTCAAATCAAAGATTTTTCACTGAAGATTTAAAAAGCTCAAATAATACACAGTATAGTACTAATAGAAGTTTTGCACAACTTTACGTTGTAATACATATTACCCAAATAAAAATGATAATAAATTTTGTTTACATTGAGTTTCTTCTCTTCTGTTCCTGAGTTAATAGCATCATCATGGCAGATGGGAAGAAATATCAAATACATGTACAGCGGACAGTGTGCTGGTAACTAGGGCATATTAATTCATAAATACATCATACAAAATAGGGTTTGAGTAATGAAGTTGGTACAAAATCAAGAAAAATTGTAACAACCCAATTGATTGTGAATATTGTCACCGTTGAGTGGGAATGCCTTTCATAATGACAGACTACTTTGTGGCACTTGAGGATCATTGTTAGGTAACAAAACATTGCTTTTTTGTGTGCTATTTCAGTCAGTTTATAGATATTAACAAAGAAGAGAGATTTCTAGTTTGTCATTTCTGATTTGGACTCTGTAGTGCCAGGCTTTTTTTTCCTGTGCTTGATCAGAGGGACATTACCTTTAAAACTAAAAAAAAAAGCTAAATCTTCACCATTGATTTAGCCCAGAATATAAATGATGCTGTTCATAACTGTTTGCAACAGCAAACAAATTATGCTAACATACTGAACAAGAAAGCTAATTTCATATTGTGTTTAAAAGTATGTTGGTAGCATATCTTATTCAGGGTATAGTGATCACACTAGCATTTTTTGGCTGTAGTGATTTGATTTTCTAAGCAATATTTACGTTAAATAGGTTGCCACAGCTTTCTGAAAGGTCCAGATGCACAACTACCTGCGGCAGGATTTGAACCAATAGTTTAAAAGTAGTGGAACCAAAAATATTTTTGATATGTCAGGACAGAAAGTTGTCAGGTAATGATGGGATAAAACCATCCACCACTAGAAAGATAACTGAGTCTTTGATATTGGTGGCATTATATGCGCAAGGTACATTATATACTGAATGTAAGCAGTAGTTCACAAACAATTATATGTCATTATTTTGTCACATATACAACCATCTTGCTTTCACAAACAGGAAACATCAATAGCTCATTACATGATAGATTTGTGGCCATTTAGTTCAAGGAAGTGTTCTAGAAATAATACAAGGCAGTGGACTTCATAAGCCAGCATTCCTGCCTGTGACAAGACAGAAGGTGTGTTCTCCCTTTCTCTAAAACATTTACAATTATTCAATCACTGCAAACAATGTGACGACCAATATCTGAAGAACAAAAATAAAACTTTGACATCATCAAGTGACAATCCAGCTGAGACACTGAATCATGCACAAACAATAATAATATACACATATTCATTATTGCACACAATTATGTAATCATGAGTCTACGTGTTATTGTAATATGTAGAATTCAGTCACAATTAATGATAAAGTAGTCTAGAACAGTGGATCTCAACAAAGTGCAGTAAGGCCCACCAGTGGGCCACAGCCTATTTGGGGAGGGTAGGAGAGAAAGAGAAGGAGAACACACACATTTGAAATTGGAAAATCTGAGAGACCACTGACTTGTCGAAATGGGTTGTTACAAAACGGTCAGTATGAAATAATTTACCAAAAAAAAATATATATATAAAATTAAATATTTAAAAATCTCTCTTGATTAGACAGGTGATATGGTAAAATCACCTAGCTTTGAATGTGAAGATTTGCAAATTAAAAAAAAAAGTCCTCAGATTCCACCACCTGTAACCCTTGAGGGAGTAGGAGGCAGAAACATTTTAGCTCAAAATGGGGCTATGGGGACATGACAGTTTGAGAACCACTGGTCTAGAACATGTAATGATAATATCATGTCTACCATGAACAAAGTTTGTCATGAGGTAACCTACAATACCTGTCTGGAATAAGGCTGAAGTATTCCATAACTGTACACCTTTTCTGAGAGTTCAATGTCAAGTTTTTTTTTAAATTTTAAATAGAATACATTAAAAAAATTAGGATGCTGTAGGTAAATGAATGTAATTTTTTTTTGTTGCATACATATATTTCTCCAAACTTAAGTACAGTCAAATGGGAATGATTGAGTTAGTTTGATTTCCTCATTTCTTCTTTGGCACATGGGTACCTTTGGAGTGCTTTGTCTGCATTGTGATAGGTACAGAAACATGTTTATCAATGTTTGAAGGCATGCAAATGTTGAAGAAACAACTACACAATCTCTTCATTCTCTGCCAAGACATGAATCCCACAAGAAAAATATGGTCAATACAAGAAGACTAGAATCTGTTAGCGCAGTGATTTGATTTCAGACTTTGCTCAACTGCTGCCTGTCAATGTGAAAGTGACTGAAATTGCATATTATAAATACTTGCAGCTGGTTTGGAGATAGGAGATTCTTGTGGCAGGATAACTTCACCTTCGACATAGCAGGATTTTTAATGTGGTTAAAACTGGAGATGGATCAATGACTGGAACACTGTATGAGTGGAGGCAGTCAATCATCTCAAACATCATAAAATGAAATATATCTCTTCACTGCCAACTTATGTCCAACACGTGCACAAGTCCCTGACATTAATATCAATAATGACTACATTTCCGGTAATACAATATATGGTAAACTAATTTTATGTTTGATCTAGAATCACAGTCCAGTCCACAAGGAAATAACAACGGTGGGGCTACAGTTGATCGTGTGACATACGTTATCACATATCTGCTTGCGGTGATTATGTCATATGAGAAAAACGTTTGAATAATCTTTAATTTTGTTGCTCTGATATTACAAATATTGGAATATCAGCCACATAAACAATGCTGAGATAAGCATACAAGACTTGATATGACATACAGGCAATCTCATATGTGTACAAATGCAAGCTTACTCTCTCAAACGTTATAATTCATTGTTTGAACAATTCTATTTCTAGATATGGCATTATAAACATAACATAAACCTAATTCATCAAAAATCAATGTCACATGCTGTAAATAAAAAAGATAACATACTATATGAATTCATGGCCAGTTAAGCTAATTCTTAATGTATCAATCACACAAGAAAAAGATGTCAAATATGGATATAAGACCATTTCTCATTTAGTATTCCAATTTTGATAAAGTATAAAGCCCAAATAAATTGTTATGTATTTCTGAGATATGACACCTCCCAGTCTCAGTAGTGATTTCTTGCTCATGTACAGCACTGATGAGACCAGTCATAGGCATATACATAGTACGCAAAATTAAGAGCTTCAGTAAGAAGATTAACTCCAGGCATCATTTAAGATGACAAGACCAGGAACTACTTAGAACTGACCTGTTGCTGGTAGTTTTTCTTCATTCATGATATTGAAAGACCAGATATTAATTAAAACTGACCTATTGCAGACTAATTTCCTTCATTTAATAGAAGGAAGACCAGATGCTATTTAATTAAAGCTGAGATGATGATGATGGTAATTTTCTTTCAAGAGATGGCAAGACCTGATGCACTGGCATTACACACTACATGAGTTTACATAACTCAACAATTCTATTATCACACATTTATTTTGTGGTTTACTACTAACACTTTAATAAAATAATTTATACAAGGAAAGTATCTCATGGGACGAGACTGTCTTGGACAGATGAGCACATGGCAGGCTAATGGACATAAAGAACGCAATTTAAATTGGACTTGTTCAGCTATAGAAAAATGCATTTCAACAATGGTATGTTATATATATAATATATATAATAGGAGACACACAACCTTAGAGCAAATAGTATGTGGCATCATTATTTCTGGAATCTTAAAGTTTCAGTTTAATTGTAAGAACAAGAATCACAAGAACTAAAAAAATAAAGTACAATCTTACATAACTTGTATACCAAAAAAACATAGGTAGATCAATCAACATGTTTACAATCATTCAACAAAGAAATGCACAGCAGTGTCAATAATCTGAACTTATCAAAGTAGGCTGTAATCAAACACTTTCAAGCACTGATGTACTGTTCCCAAAATATGATCAACAAAATGGTCACAAGTGAACAATTGTGTTATGATATGTATAGATCTTTCAAGCAAAAAAAAATAACTTGTGACACCATATCTCTAAATTTTTCTATACAGTGGAATCCCTCTAAAGTGCATCCTATTATAACAAATTCCCTATTTAACAACACTTTTCAAAATGCCAATTATATTTATTCTTTATTGTTTGTACTGTATATAGTGAATTTCAGTTATTATATATATATATATATATATATATATATATATATATATATATATATATATATATATATATATATATATATATATATATATATATATATATATATATATATATATATATATATATATATATATATATATATATATATATATATATATATATATATATATATAGAGTCGGTCCGGATCAGATGTTACAATGGGATTTGACTTTCATTTACATTAGAATTATCAAAGCCTCATCAGAAAGTAGCAGACATCATTTCACCTTGCAAGTGAACACATATTACTTATTTGACCAATCCACATCCCTAAAAAAAATGCAATTTTAGTCTTCAACTGTGTGTATTGTCTTGTCACTATGAATATGAAGTTGTAGAATGGGGCGTGAATGCACATAAATTGAATATAGGAATTCCTCAGGCAAGACAATGTCTATCTGAAGAATTTCAATACATGTGCAATTTGTGTGTTGTTTTGCCTGGATCCATCAGTCCATGCTCATAGTAACAAGAAAATCATGAGTAGTGACTTGGCTAAAATCACAGTTCAGAGTGGGAGATAAGAGATACAGGTGGCCGTAATCCATTTAGCATGTTGACTAAGTTGTGAGGCGAATAAGATCACACTGATTACCCATCAATCTGAACACTCATTTCAAATTTGTCATCTACTATCTTCCGATTTCCAATAATTTCTCTTTGCTGCCGATTAATGTTATTTTTGTTATCTACCTCACCTAAGTTGAGCACAGTGACAGAAGTTTCTTTTTCAATATTAAGTTGTCTAATCCTCAGATTTTTGGTTAAACATTTATCTTTAACTATATCATTTCTAAATCTGGACAAGCACCATCACAAAATTGTTTTCTTCATTGTTTGTTCTATTATTAAAAACAATAAGTTCTCTTTGCATTTGAATCATTTGAGCATATGTTGTGCTACTAATTTACATCAAAACTTGCCTTTTGTGCCTTTTGGACCAGAACATTCATTTTCAGGATTATTAAATTCAGCCACTGACTTCTGTAGATTAGTGGTTACTGAGACAGTCTTTCAATTCCAACTGACTCACGGTTAGCCAAAGGAAGGTATACCATTAATGTTGCACTGGCAATAGAGTGGTGTATAAAATTCAACAATAGTTGAATAGCAACATCCTACACACAACAAAAGTAATACAGGGGTTGTTTACAATCTCATCTGTAGTCATTAGACTGTGATTTTCTTTGTGCACCATCAAAGTGAACAAATTAATTTTGGCTGAAAACTTTACCACCTTCTTTATGTTTAACATTTTATAACTATAAACTTTGTTTTCTAATGTTAACACCTAGAGTATAATAAGCGCAGCCAGCTCTATAAACATATTTTCTGACTAAGCAGACCATGGAAATGATCAGGATGTGAGGTAGATATAGTGAAACTTCCTAAACACAATTTTTATGCACACATTTTAATTTAGCTCAGAAAAAGTTCCTACTTTCTGGTCTCATATTAGTAAAAAAAAAATGCTGGCCAGTTCAGATTACAAATGATCATTCAGATTATTGATACCCAACTGTACTAACAAGTACAAAAGAATGTTATCATTCTATGAAATCTGGTTATACATACTTGAAAAAACAAATATACCAAATACATAATAAATTAGTATTACAAGTAATTCTAATGATATATAAAAACAAATATTTGACAAGTCATTTGTGTGCCCTATATAACATTTTTAAGCAGGGATGATTTGTGAATATTTACCGTTATTTGAAAGTACGGCAGCTTAATTTTTCAAAGCCTCATAGAAAGTTGGAGAAAACACTATAATATAGGAGTTAGATATTGTGAACAATCCTGAATGAGAGCTGATGGTAGTAATCTAGTACTGCATTAACATTTATTTTTGGAAATGAAAATTTAATAATATAAGCACAGATCATACAATTTCTGCGTGTACATTTTAGCCTTGGAGAGAGTGAAAATATAGTGTTGGAGATCTACTCTTAAGATGATTATGCCACATTGGATGTTCCATCATATCTGTAGCTTTTCTACTCTCAACACAAAAGAATCATAAATATGACTGCAGTTTGTCCATAGATAATATCTCTAGTAGATTGTCAAAACACACTGAATGTACGTGGACATCTTACAATAATGTATAAAATGAGGATGATGACTATGTACATGGTTTAAAAGGAATGATGTGACAGCAGCTGACAACTCTTTCGTCTGCAGTAAACACATATTTATGGTCAATGATAAGTTCTTTTTTTCTTTTAACCTGTAACAAAATTGGGAAAAATTATGCATTCCCCTGGATCCTGGCTATTTTTTGTATGATTTCTGATTTTTATCAATGTGTTTGCTTTTTTTTGTTAACTTTTTTATTTATTGAGTTATTGATTTCAAATTCAGAGACAATAGAGATAAGTACATTCAGTGGATGTTGGATATGGTGGTGTTATTTGTTTGTTTGTCAGTGCCAGTGTTATGTTGTGGACCCGAAACAGCACTAAAACTATTAGAACCACCTTCTGTAGAAATAAACTGATAAATTCTCCATTCTTATATTGATTTCTAAATATAATTGCAGGGCAGGAAAATCCTTATGGAGGATCGATCAAGAGTTAAAATGTAGTCTGTACAAATATTGTGATTATTTCTCCATTAACGATACAATGATTGTCTTCAAGATTCCCTCTAAGGAGCTTGACTTGCGTCAGAAGATTCCATGTAGCAGATTAACAATCTTCACCACTAGTAAAGAATATTGTCTGCATATCTTTTTTTTAAAAAGAAGTCATCAAGCGCCACTCCAAAAGTGGTTCTCACGTTACCTAGAAGACAGCCCACTCTATCTTCTGATCTACGAGAGCAGGGAAAATTTTAGAGATCACCAGAGGACCGACTCGCTTGCAGCATTACTATGTCCAAAACTGCTGGACACAATGTGGCAAATATGCCAGTCAGACCCGAAATGTATCAAGTAATGCTAGTTGATATGCATGCCTTTTGACCAGAACATTGTTAACCAATAATAGTTATTAACATCAAATATATTTACGAGTGAGAAGTGTTTTGGCTAGAAGATTGACTAGTAGTCAATCTTGTAGAAGAATTAGACAAATTACCCAACATGCATCGTTTTATTGTATTACCATTATCCGGAGAGTACACAACTAAAACTGTACATTTGATGAAAGCAAGTAAAATTATTTAGGCAAGACTCAGACTTGGATGCGCAATGAATTGAGCATGGAAACAAAACCTTTGCTATTTTCTGTAACTTATCAAGTCTGTCACAAGTACTGTGATATCAATTCTGTTAACTAACTAATCACTTATATCATTTACAAAAAAGTAAAAGTAAAGTTTTCCATTCCATTGGTGAATATAGTGTTAGGATCATAATTTTCATTGAAAAAAACCGCATACCTAGGGATGATGTAGTACACATCACACAAGCTGTGAGCAACAAGAAATATTACATTTTAGAGCTTCATACTGCTAAATAAAAAGTTGTTCAGATTGTTTGGTTGGCAGGTAATGGCCTGATCCCAGGTAACCATCCAGAATTTTGTCTGTGACCATCATAGGCTGCCCACTAGTGAATCAGAACTTGCTAATGGGTACCCATTCATAGAATTTGTCCAAATGAAAGTTTATGTCATGTGACGTATTCCTTCCAGAACGTTGTCTTCCCAATGAACTCTCTGAACCTCTCTCTGTCTTGGGCGATGTGTCTTGCATTTTCTAGCGATGTATTCATGTTATCTTTAATGTCGTCAGTCCATCGTCTTCTTGGTCTGCCCCTTCTCCTCTTCCCAGGTACTCTTCCCTCCATTATTTGTCTTTCTAAACAGTTATGTCTCTTTATATGACCAAACAGGCGTAGTTTTCTTTTTGTTATTGTGTTTAGTAACCATTGTGTTTAGTAACCAACACTCTGGAATATTCAGTGTGTTTATAATATCTGAGTTTCTGATTTTATCCTTCCATGATATTCTAAGTATCTTCCTGTAGCATTTCAGCTCGAAGGCGTTGATCCTCTTTGCCGCTGTTTTACTTACGAGTCCATATTATTTATATAGTTATTTTATATTATTATAGTTATTTAAGAAATTTGTTAAACTTAATATTTTGAGCTGATGTCACTGCACTTCTGGGAAAACCATATCGGGTAAGTGTTCAATCGCACCCAGCAGATAATAGGTATGAATGTTGGTAGCTCCAGTGTCTGACTGGTTAATTCAATATACCCGGTACTTTCTCTGCCCCATAGGTTTTCTATTCCTACACATACCATTCCTAATGACAAATTATTTGACTGAGGCCAATATGCATCATCAATTGTACTGTTCACATTCAGCACAAAGTAACTTTATTACACTTTACTTGCCCATCATCAATTCAACAATTATAGATGTACTTGGATGGAAGTAGTTCTCTCAACTACTTTAAGCACAAGCATATCCAGATCTGTAGAATTTTGTAAAATATATCATATCAATGATTTAGATTATACCCCCACTAATTCCATTAACTCAATGTTGATGAATATAGGGTGGAGAGATGATGCCAACAAGACAGCTATCTTCTTCCCCTGGCAAAGTCAGGCAAAGACACCAACAACATCAAGAGTTACCTTTTGTATCATGACCCTACAAAATATTTATGACAAGGTGCTGTAGAGGATCATTGCTAGAAGACTGGCCTTTGATTTGGAAAATAGAGGATTAATTTCTGACACTATGTGCATACATATTGGGGAGAGACATGACCACAAATGCTGCAATCCTCACCTATGACATCTATGAGGGTTTTCAGGCAAAGGAGAAAATAGTGGTCGCCACGTTCAACCTAGAAGATGCATATAAGTCGGCTTCGGTTATCTCATACATTTGCTAAGTGAACTCAGCATCAACTCATGGATAATTTGATGGATAGCAATGGTGATGATGTCCAGACCTGTTGCTCTGAGACTGAGATCCTGGACAGGGATCCTGGACATAAGAGATCAGATAGTACAGGGATTGCCTAAGGAATCGCCACTATCACTTGTGCTTTTTAACGTCTACACATGTAAAATAGTGCAGCTTCAGGAAGCTGGACCAGGCAGGATACTAACATATGCGAATGACTTCTTGCTGTACAAGCACAGCAGAAACAGAAGTGTCATGACTGATGACGTCTAAAGTAATCTAGAACATTTGTCGCTCTGATGTACCAACTACAAAGCAGTCATCAATCCCACCAAGGCAAAGATCATCTGGTTCTCACTGAATAACAACAGTCACAGTACCAGCAGCTACCTGCATGGGCATCAACAATGACAGGGAGCAGACTATGAAATACCTAGGCATCACTTTTGATAGAAGTCTTTTGCGAAACGTGGACAATGTCACTCAGAAAGCTAGGAAGGATGTCAGTGCAGTTAATATCATGGCATCTGCAGAGATGTCACAATGAACAGATGATGCAAGCAGTGATATTATTTGTGTTAGGCTATGGTCTAGGTTTACTTACACTTGCAAACACGTGTGGATAGGCTGGAGAGAGTTCACAACGAAGCTGTCCTAAGATGCACAAGAGATTTCGTGGCAATGAGTTTTCTCCTAGACCTACTGAGCATCAAAGTAAGACATAAAACAGCTCAAATTAAAGAATACTTCAAAGTCGCCAACAATGACCATCACCTCTTACACCAATCTCTAGACAGCACAAAAGTAAGGTGTGTCAAGATAGGAAAGTCTTAGTTGGCAGAAGCAGAGGACACCCTTCTCAAGAGATTGTGAGCTGGAGGAAGTGGAAAGAGGTTGTAGATGAGTGGTATTTAGCAAACAGAGAAAGTTATTGACAACAGCTGTGACACAAGCTGGGAACAGAGTCAGAGAGTGCCACAACTGGGCTGCCAACAAAACAGAGGGAATGATTCAAGAACTCATCCTGCAATACCTCTTAGCATATAAGTGGTATCCTGAACTTCAACAATAGTTTAAATGCAATGTCTGATACAGAAAATGCTTTATGTATTAACCCTTTAGCTGCTACGCATGAGTTTATTCATTCCTCTATTTTACTGCTAAAGACGAGTTGACAAGTTTTTGGGGTTTATTTTTTCTATTCCCTAATTGCTAAAACTGATATCACTCTGAAGTCTGCACACAAAAAATAGTATGCGTTAAATGTACGTACTGATATTCATGCAGTATACATTTTCCTGTATCAATAGAAGTCAGTACAGTGGAAGCTCTCTTATTTTTGTAGGAAATGGAAAGTATTAAACACAGCTGAGATCAGTTACTGAGAATAATGTAGCAGCTAAATGGCCAGATATGAACATACGCAATAAGTATCATTGAATGAATGTATGCCCACTACAATCAAGCAAGGTATCATATTTTAAGTGGTTTCGGATCTATGTTTATTATTTTGCACATGATTACAATAAGTAAAGTTTTCACTTTTCACGCCATTGATGTGTTCTTCTTCTGCGTTCAGCATGTGGTCATGCTATACCGTCAGACTTGTCATCAAGACGAAGTCCACTGTCTTCTCCAGGTCAGAGCGGCTGCCCCATAGCTTTTGCCTCAAGTCTGTATCCTCTGGCCAGGTCTGCTGTCTTTGCACTTTGTATGTTGGGCAGTCCTGAAGTATGTGTTCTGGAGTCTGGGTTCCGAATCCACATGGACATTCATCTTGTATGAGATCCTTAATCGATAAAGGTGACCCAACAGTCTGCAGTGACCTGTTCTACGGCGAAATATTGTGGTCTGTTGATATCTTTGGAGGAGATGTATTGCATCATGTTCGTATTCCCCTTCCATTTCTTTCTTCCACTTTGCTGAGTATGTGTTGCGGATTATTGTTTTTACTTCTCCGTAAGACAGTGGGTGTCTGTGTTGCTCCATTTCACTTCCTGCCTTTGACAGAGCATCCGCTTTCTATTGATGTGTATTGAGGTATACTGTGCTAGGCCCGTATTTATCATTCATCCGGCATACCTTGGGATGAAGTGGTCAGTATCAAGGTTTATTTTCCAAGACGATCTGTTACCCACTTTCTTAGGCTAGATCGATCTAGGAGCTGTTGGTGTAAAAAGATTTCTAATTTAACTGGAAATTGAACCTTGGATCACCTGAACAGGAAGCCAGTTCACTGATAACTGAGCAACCAGCCCTAAATCAATATTAATAATGTAATGTTGGCTGCAGTGTCTACATGTGTACGTTTTCTTTTTACAGTGGCCATTTTCAATTCATTAAGACATTATGGAGTATTAAGTTAAGTTTTTTTAATTGACGAGCAAAATAACTTTGAATTATACGGTCGTCGTTACGCTACAGCCTTTACTTTTCCAAAATATTTGGAACCCATTTCATAGACTGCCTCAAACTAGGAGCCACTTGTGTTCCAAAAATAATTTCAGGAGAACTGAAAAAATCAGACCTAGTCTGCCAGACTAAGAAACCAATGTACTGAGCTCCAATCTACATTTGTCAGCCTCCATAAAGTAAACATGTAAATGATAAAACACATATGAAATCATCCTTGATTTACTGACATTCACTTATTTGGAAAACTTTGTGATCAACTTAGCTTCTAGGATATTCTAGACGGATGCAGTTGAAATTTTTTTAAACTATTCACTAACTGCACACAAGATCAATGCTGACACAAACTTACATGAAAAGCTATATACTAACTTTGGTTTCCCACATTTTAAATATATATATTGCTAAGATTCACATTATAATAGTGCTGCTGGAGACCTCTCTGATCTCCAAGATGAGATAGTACAAGATTCTCTAATATGTTTTATCAAGAAGTCATCATGAACACTTTGATAACTATGAATTAATCCTATATTACATGTAATAACCAGAGAAAAAAACAATACCTAATCATTTATGGCATTTCAACATTGAAATATGTGAATATTATTATTTCAACACAAACGTTACATTTCATGGCATTAAAAAAAATAGTCAATAAGTTATAATATGGTGCGTAATTCATAGGTATCCAGTTTGCAGGGTCAGCTTGTGAAGCCATCAACACAGTAACTTATTTACAAAGCAAGATCATTGTTTATCAACGAATCATCATTAATAATAATTGAGAGACAAAATATATTAACCAGGCTGCCACAGATTTCATCACCACTGTATCTGTATAATGGATATGGTTACAGAATGGAAGTAAACCTGGCCACCCAAATACATTATCTTAATACATCTTTGATAAAGTCAAGATTTGTTACAAGAATCTGTTACAGCTGATTCACGCTCCTAACAATCCACACAAAAATGAAACACAAATTTATGACAGCAGCCACAGTGTCAGTTGTCAGCTTGAAGGAAGAGAAAATTGTCATATAGCACAGTGAATAATACTGCAGGAGGGAATGGTCTGACATCTCTCACAATCTGGCAACACAAATTGTCATGGTCATCAAATGCTCTTTACATAATATAGCAAGCATTCAGGAAATACTGACCTCTTCCTGAAGCAGAGAACAATGATGTTGATATGCTGCAATGATGTATGATAGAGAAGACAAAATGGAATGCAAATTTATGATGTGAGATACACAAATACCATCACAGAATCTCCTCTGGCATGAATAGACATGTTAAATTGTTAGTCATATCAATTCTAAATGTATGTCAAGCCAATGGGAAGGATAAGAAATGTACCAGTTGCATACATAGTAGATGTTTCTTCTCTATTATTTGATCAGTCAAATGTGGGCTTGTGGTAGCAAGACTACAGTACTATGAAAGTTATACAACCAAAAAAAAGCTAACCTAGTTTTACAAAGCACAACAGACTAAAATCAATGTTTGTAAGATTTTTTTGGAGGAAGTATCAGAGGAGGAGGCACAATATGCACAAGTAAACTCCCAGATAAGATTTAATTTTGTGTGGCTGTCTTTTTCATCTTTATTTGCCCCGAAAACCACCATGTCACAATTTAGATGATTTATATATCGTTCAGTCCAACTCATTTGTTTTCAAATGAATCATGCATTTTATGAGGCCATGCTTGTGTTTCATTCTAGCTTAGTCAAACTGCATTAGTGGAGCCCGTTTTACCAAGATCTACATGCTGGAGGTAGATTTGTGATTTGATCAGTTTTGGTCCACTAACCTTAACTCTGTCCTATGTTCTGAGAAATTGACTGGAGTAAATTTTTTTTTGTGGTCATGTGCCTTCCTTTCTTAAAAAGTTTTAGTTGAAATGTGGATCTTCTGTGTTGTACATTGCAAAACTGTATTGCATTCTCCTTTGGGCCCAGTCATAACACATATTTCTTTGCAGAATCACAACTAGCTTACACTCCACATGAATAATTCTAATCAATAACATTTTCTTCTTACAATGTTGAAACTGGTCTGTGACATCCCACTGACTATACATATGGTATATATATATATATATTTATATATGACTAGAAAGGCAAAAGTTTTAACCTATGACATGCGTTGATACTCTGTGTTTTAAAAAAAATAACTTCTACTAGTGAAAGGCACACAGATTGCACATAATATGATTAATGAAAACATGTACTACTAATTTACATGAATATAATTAACAGAGACACAGTATTAATTTATCAAAAAGGAGACATGAAGTGAAGAAAAACAAAAATGTATCAACAACTGACTATTTCAAAATTTGAGAGCAAAATCTAATAAATTCAAATTTATTACACAGGTTTCAAATTGCTGTGTACAATAATTAATGAACAGATACGGCTTAAATATAAGTACAATAAACAACAGTTTTACAACTAAGTCAAGATGAGCACCCTGTGAAAATAAGTCACAAAAGCAATATTACTACTGAAATAAAAGGAACAAGGAAAAAGTAACCAAACATATTTACATAACATTATAGTCTGCAAATACACATGAACAAACAAATGCAATATATTAAATGTTCTGCTGTTGACATTTGTTTAAAGAACTGTTTTGTCAGAACAAAAAGACCAACTAAATTGACTATTAAAATGGGAGGGGAGCCAGACAAATTAGCTAGTTCTATTCCTAAGAGTAAGCATATGTGCTGTTAACATTCACCAACATCATTCAAGCAACTGATACTACAGCAATCAATATAACATGTCAACTTCTTAGTCGATCGAGTGATTTCAACAGTCAAACACTGATTACTCCTAACAAGACATAAGTCAAAATACTGAAAGAAAATTTTTTAATTACTTAATAAATTATGAAGTAAGCAATTAACCAGATTTCTTTAAATTTGTACACCATCTATTTAGAAATGAGCTGTGATAAAAAAAATGGGATCCTGACAACAAAACAATTCGTTTAAACAAAAAAAGATACGATTACAATCAGTTATATTCACATCGGGACACACTCAGCTGATGGACCACTTGAGCACAATATAAGCATGCATAGAACAGAGGATCTGTAAACATGCTGGAGGTAACATAAATAACACAAAAGAAATGCTATAACCTACATTGTGAGAAAACATTGCACCAAAAGTGACGGTGTTCATTTATTGAGCAGCACTGACATAAATATCATGACATGAAACTATATTTTCCTGCCATTACTGACAACTGACTTGACCCCTTTGTTCACATCATCATCATCAATCATACATAATCAAGAATTGAATACGGTACTGTAAGTGGCAACTTCATCGTTATTTCACCAAGGATATAACAATACAGTATTGTCAAAAGATGCTGATGATGTGGAGAAATGAAATATGCCAATTGTGATTTGCATTGTTAACATATGTAACTGTGGTCGGATTTGTTATTGTGTTGTCACATTATAGAAATAAATTGCATGAAGTCTACACATATTATGGAATTATAATAGCACACAATTACATTTGTCACAGGTCATTAAATCATTATGTTTGTTCAAATTGAGAAAATACAGATCTAATCATAAACAGGCATTTAATGCAATACTTATTTGGTGAGATATCTAGTCGTTTTGGAAAGAGCAATCAACAAAATTAGAACAACCAATAATAAATGAGAAATACATGAACAAATAGGAAGGAGGCCAAGAATGAGAGACAAATGTGCAAAATTGTCTATATGATGATATGTTGTACGCCGGTGTTGAGCTGCAGAGGTAGAAGACTTAATGCTTTCATAACAGGATAATCTGTGGGCTTTCCCTTCTGTCATTGATGCCATCATCCTTGCACAGATCTGACAGCTACTTCTAGTTCAGAATTAATTGGGTGTGATCATACTAGAGCAATACATATATACAAAATATCTGCAGGCCTGTTCCAGAATATATATACAACAGTGGTTTCCAACTAGAAGTCTGCCTGGGAAGAGCACATCATCATCAAATCTGTGACAATATTGATTTGTCTATGATAATTCTCAAACTCCTGCTAGCTCTCTCTCTCTTGTAGCAAGACAATGATTCTACTAGATTTCCAGCAGGTTGTAGCCCAGAGAATAGAGGCCCATTATGTCATGGTTTTATTTGAGCAGATTTCCCAACATATCAGACTTTGGCAGTAAAATATTGATGAGATTATTCCTTGGTTGTTGAGTTTCTTATTGGAGGACATTTATGCTTACGCCTAGCCTCCCAGGAAGGGTGTTTATACTATGCCGATATGTATCTGCTCATCTATAAATTGTTGAGATATGAAAGGGAAATATGTAACTCAGATTTGTCTCAATTTCAATTGCTATAAAATCTAGAAATGATGTCTATAACACATTACGGAAGTATGACATTACATTATATAGGATAGCCTCTCTATCTGTGCAGCATGAACTTCAAATAGTTTGGGAACCACTGTTCTGCACTTATTCACTCAAGTCTTCCTGCTAATGTTTTTTAAAATACATATAACTACACTGAAGAAATATTTTTTTCTTTTTAAAAAAAAATGACATCTTTCAAAAGGCATGAAAGTTACTGGCTTAAAATGGAAGTTTCGATGAATGCAAGGCAAGTGGAGGAAGTTGATTACAATAAGTCATTAATTCATTAATTGCGCTATAATCTACGACAAATTAATACTCATTGGAACACTGCATGGATTGATCACCGAGCTCTTCAGAGCACACCAACAACAGGCAATGGCGCAATGAACAACAAATATAAATGTACCAATATAATAAAGTTAAAATGATATCTGTCTTTGGAATACAGTCATTTTGAGAACTATGTCATCATATAAGAGTGAAAAATAATGGTCAGGAAAGGCATTAGTAACATCAGTTAATGTACAGTAATCAGCTTCTCAAACACAGTGATCATATGAAATGTTACACAACACAAGAAAGAAGAACATGTCAAAGCAGTTTCTGTCCAATATGTATATTTACAAACAATTTTACACACAATTTTTCAATTAAAGTGACTTGCAGCAATGTGAAAATGAGTTCAATATGGCAATTAGCTGAGACCAACAAAATATCTGATAATACATATTTGACGATATGACTTATGCAATATAAATAAATTAAAATATCACTGAGTTACGGACATTTTTTTGTTTTTCCTTTTTTTTTTAAAGTTGGGGCTTTTGTTGGTTGCCATAAAGCAATTTTATGCTGAGTTGACAAAATTAAGTTGTCACACTCAATCAATCTGACATATACAGAAAGACATACTATTAATATTATGTACTCAAATAAAAATGCCTTGATGATAAATTATTGGTTAGGTATGGTATCTGAAAATGAAAGCAGAACTCCCGTTATAATTTCTGACTACACTTTGCCAACAAGCGGCTGTTGCATAAAGTTATAAACTAACAGGTTCAGTGGCAATACCACCATCTTATGCATTATTATGGAAGCAGAAACAAACGTGCACACAGACACACACGTACAATACATGTAGAACTTTGGTCACATACAATATCATAGCAGACATACTGAGACATGATATCACAGGCTGTTGGCCACCTGCCAAATGAGAATATTTCTGTTCCATTACATATTATTTTCATGCTTTTTAACCAGTAACACACGTAAAAATAATTTAAAACCGACCGTCATAAGGGGGGGAAAAATGCTTTCAGCATAAAAAGACATGTTAAATATATGATATACACTTCACATAGGTTTTGTGCAATATAGTCACATATATAAATTAATTTTGACATAAAATGGCAGGTATAATTGCAAATTATTTTTAACAGTTTTTTTTTCTTTATTTTTCTTAATAACAGATGTCAGTTATACATTGATTTATCAAAATACACAAACAGGACAGCAAAATTAACATGTTTTATCTCAATAATAAGAATGCATTTTTAAAAATAACATTGAAAATCTTATAGTTAAAACATTTGTATTTAAAAAAGGCTCCAATCAAGTACTGCTTGAGGGGTGGCCGTCCCATCACCGCACAAGACCACAGGAATTCTGAAAGACTCGGATGCTTGACACTAAGTACGCACCTTACCAATCCAGAACACAGTTGACAGTAAAATATCTACATGCCCCAATCCATCACATCTGGTAGTACAAGGAGTGAACCATGCATATCTCCTGACCAGTCCACATACATCTGGTATGTACAAGGAGTGACCATACATATCTCTGACTAGTACTGATACCACATCTGGTTATACAAGGAGTGAACCATGCATATTTCTGACCAGTCCAGATACATCTGGTAGCACAAGGAGTGACCATGCATGTCTGGCCAGTCCAGATTCCACTTCTGGTAGCACAAGGAGTGAACATGCATATCTGGGACCAGTCAAGATACCCCACCTGGTAGTACAAGTGGCACCTTACACATATCTATAACCAGTCCTGATAAACACATTTGGTAGAATATAAATGGCATCCAGAACACTTAACATATCCGTTGTACATCCCTAACCAGTTCCGACACTACATCTAACAGTACCAGAGGTATGTATCAACACACCAGTCTGGACATCACATAAGATTAGTTACAAGAAACAAATCTACTAGTCTTACACACATTTACATTTCAGTCTCAATGTTAGTACAATAGTTTGTTATAAAAGAAATACAATGACAAGATCCACATGCTCAGACTTATCAATATTTTGCATTATGGCATTCAGGCAACTCCAAGTAAACAAAGTTTTGTGGAACACAATTTAAGCAAATGGACACATTTATGGAATCCATTCTCGTATGCCTAACCCGCATGTAACTATGGTATATGGTATATCACATAAGTGTGTGGTATAATATAATTCATACATACATATAGATATATAAGTATTTTTTAAATACTTTGCATTAAACATCAGAGCATTTGTTAAACAAATAGAAACAATTACTGTTATTACATCAATGTTGATTAGCAAGTTGTATTTTAAATAGCTCAGAGACAAAGGAAAGGTTTGCTGTGAATGTATGCGAATGTGATATTACTACAAGGATTCTCCTCCGAGGATATTGCCAAGAGCATTGAAGTTGTGATCTGGTCTATCCCACAAACCCCAATTTTCCATAGCAGATCCATATTTGGAACTTGGTTGAGTCAACATAGAGTTGCCCCAAGGATCGCCACTACGTCCACTGGTATTTTGGAGTGGAGTAGAGGGAGGGGCCTGTGACCAAGGACTAGCATTCATCTGTGGAAGGACACTGGGTTGTGGAGGTGGGATTTGAGCTGTGAAGCGTTGGGCATCGTTTTCCCCAAAAAACTCTGCTGTGATCATGGCAGTGCCCATTTGAAAGTTGTTGAGGCGTTGTTGGGCTCCAAAAGCAATGTCCCTGCTACCGTACTGAACCAGAGCAAGTTGACCTTGAGCGAGTGGGTAGAAATTGATCACATTTCCATGCTGTGCACATAGAGCCCGTACAGTGTTAGGATCAACCTGGCAACAACGTATGAAACTATTAACATTTGGTCCTATAAAGAAATATTAGAACTGTTTACTGATTACTTTATGCAAATATAAAACAAAAATTTTGTGGTAACATGGCTGGAAGGCTGTTGACAAACATAGCGATGTGGATTCAACTCAGTGTAATGACAATTTTTTTTCTCTCAATTATGTTCTACGTTCATTCTCAAACTGTTGAGTTAGAAGGATGTGGTCTGAAGAACAGAATGCTTTGTGTTACGGTTTACAGCTGGACTGCAATATTTTTTGCCTGACACAACCTACTTTAGCATGACTTTTGAGTTCTTTATTGTCTGGGATAACCAACTCAGCACTTCAACCTTCTGTTTGCATTTATTAGTTATGTATATTGTGTCATTTCCTATATGTTTGTTATATTTTGTCCTTCCTTATTTGTTAGTTAACATTGTGTCCTCCTTATTTGTTAAATTGTATCCTTTACTATTTGTTAGTTACAGTGTCTCCTTTCTTATTTGCTAGCTATATGAATCCATTATGTGTTTGCAAGTTACATTGTGGCATTTCCTATTGGCATTTGGTTTTTGCATTTTTTATGGAGAGGTTTTTCGAAGTTTTTGCAAACTTGGACTGCCAAATTCAAGTGGCTATAGGGCACAGTGTCAGAAACTATGCATTGACTATCTTGCAATTTTAAAGCATGCAACAGGTAAAATAAATTGATTCCCTTAAGTTTTACTAGTGTATGTATGATATCTGAGAAAATGGTGAAGATGAAAAATGCAACCAGAAAAACTACAAACATAAGTGACTCACATATTCTTGCTCAATATATTTAATGCTGGATATAATGCTGCTATATGCCTAGGCCTATTCTATTTCTGATGTCATTTCATAATCTAACTGACATGTTCGTAAATCGTCTTTGAAAACACGTCAATCTCACTATTATTATCGGCACTAAGTGGTCCTAAAACTCCAGAAAAGTTGCAATGCCAGAGTTGATTGTAACCTAAAGGGACACTGCCAACTACATCAATGATACATTCCTTTGCACGCGCTCTACAGAGAACTGCTGTTTCAATTCTCCGCTATCTGGAACTGAGAAACATTATCTGCATCCGTAAAAATATGAAGTACTTCACCAGAATCAGAAAAATATTCCTCATAATGGATGCGAATTTGAATGATTTTGATGGATTGCAAAGAAAAATATTCACTAAAAATCTATTAAAAAAAACAACCTCCTACTTAGAAATCCAACAGAAAAAAAGGTACATTTATGTATATTTTCTATTCCTGTGTTACTCGGGTGAATGACTGACTAGTTTAACATCATGATTTTCTTGCTGAAAGAGATGTGTACCAGCTGCATGCCCCAGTGGCTCAAAATAAATTGAGTCTGACTAAATTTATCACAGACAAAGTGCATTCAACTATTTTGTGAGTAAAAGTTTTAAGAGATATATCATCAAACAAAGCTGTCAACAACTTACTGTCAGATTTTTCAATAATATCCATGAGCTGATGGTCCCTGTCATGTCATTCCAACCAGATCCCATCACTGAAATAAATTTTTAAAAAGGAATCAAGTTTCAAGATAAAGGTGTATACTGAATATTTCTGAATATAAATAAGCCAAGAATTTTGGTGGGTTTTTTTCTGCTATTGATGTAGGGGTTTCGGCTTAAACACATGCACAATAAACTAAAAAAATGTTTGTTAAGGGAGAGATCTAGTGGCTGCAGGAGGGAGGTAATGGTCCTGGAATTTCAAATAAGACAACCACATATCACTGCCTCGTTTTTCTATTTTCTCTGTGAAATGTGCTCGAAACGAGTCTCATACTAGCACACATGGATGGTTTAATAATAACGGTCCTTTCTCTGCTTCCCTTTTAACCAGCCATTCCGAAGGGTGACTTTCATCCATCCAACCTTTCATGTGGGCATACACAAAATCACCAATAAGTTTGCCCCCTTAAGCAGTCCTGTGCTTAAAAAATAATTCCAGAGGCCCACATGCCTTGCAGCCTAAAACAGTAAAATTCATATACCTCTTCTCATATCTAGTACGTCCTCACACTGTTTTTCTCTATCCCGAGATTTGAAGGCAAAAATCTGGTCCATATTATTACAGTGAGATGTTATTTGTGTACCACCATACAGAAGAACAGGTACTAAAACATAAAAATACATGAAGAGATACTATAACATGTAAAACATTATCAATATCTCTGACATATAATCACAAATGGTGGATGTGAAACAAGTTAAAATGAGAATAGGAATGACTAAAAGTACTTTCAATGACATGAGGAAAATATTGAGATCTAAACAAACTACAATTAAGCTAAAAATGAGAATTATAAAATGCTGCATCTATTCTATATTAATGTATGGCTCAGAAACATGGACAATTAACAAACAACTAGATGACAGAATTATTCCTTTGAGATGTGGATATATAGAAGAATAGGGAGAACTTTGTGAAAAGAGAAGAAAACGAACAATGTTCTAAAACACTGTGCAATGGAAAAGAGCTATTAAAGGAAATAAAGATCAAATACAAAGCATTTTGGAGATATAAGATCTTATTGAAAACTTTATTTGAGAGCCCAGTGGAGGTGAGCAAAAGTAGGCAGAAACAAGCAGGAGAGAAACATATTGAGATGGACAGGTTAGTCTAGCAGAATGCACCACCAATGCAAGAACAGGATGTCTGAGGTTGTTGCAGACAATCTTCATTTCAGAGACAGCTCTTGATAATGAATGTGCAAGTAGGACTGCACCATTAATTTCATTTTGTGCCATGTGAGGTATGTGCTCTGAAAGTTAAGAATACCTTGACGCTTTGCAGGATGTCTATAGATTTATGTAAGTGCTAGAACAGCTTTTGTGACTTCCATTTGAAGTCTTTGACAAAATTCCTCCCATTTTGCATCTTTGATAGATTTAAGTCTCTGAACGTACACATTTTTTCATCTCTGATTTGCTTCAATTGTAAGACAAGATCAGGTTGTACAGATTCTGTTTTTCTTGCTTTCTGCAACTGCTACTGTTTGCCATTCATCCCTCCATGCTTTTGCACTTCATCACTCTATCAAGGTGGCTGATTAAAATTATTTTTTCCAATAGTATAGAGACAAGTCTGTCTTCGTCTAATTTTTCTCTTGATATTAGACCCTGTGCTGTCATATTGGAACAACTTGACTTTAGCTTGTGCTGTTTTTCTTTTCTCAACTAACATTACACATGGGTAATGGTCACTGTCATGATATCCTAACACATCCCATCTGCAAAATGAGGATAATAGTGAAAGACACCAAAGCCAGATCAATAACACTATCTCTATTTTCTACTCTTGTTATATGACCATCATTTATACATAGTAGATCTGTAGCAACCAAGGCATCATCAAGACCTCTTCCCTGTTTACTGGAAGAAGTGGTGTCCCATGGTGCGCACTTTGCATTAAAATCACAGAGAATCATCTGTCTCTCTCTAGTAATAGTATCTCCCCAAGATATTGTCAAAGAATGCATTACATGCACAGACATTTACCAACAACAATAGGTGTTTTGACAATAAGACTCTTCCTGTCTGCAGTTGGAGAACATTATTATTTCATCTGAACATGTCTACCTTCAGAATGTCAACGCCTTCTCTCACAAGAATAGCCTGTTCAAGGTGTCGCCTGTTTTAAAAACTTGAAAGCCAGTGATCCTTAACCTTTAGAGCCCTGAATTAAATTGAGAAATTTCTCCCCTGGGCCTGGATTCTTTTTGGAAAATTTTCGTTGTTGATGGTGAGTGTTTTGAAAACGCAATAACTTTTTTGTTTTAGAAGATATTTAAATAATTTTTGCACATGTAAATAAAGGAATGAATAGTGAATATAATCGTGTTTTTGTTGTTGTATGTGTGATATGACAGTTGTGAGCAAGTTGTGAGGTTGAAAATTCGGGGAGAAAACGGAAAACGCCATTTTCAAAATCGCATATATATCTTCTTGACGACCCTAATACATGAGCAATGTGTGGCAACATTGGTAAAATCCTCATAAATACCTATACTTATTGTATATGTATTGTTTTATATCCAAACTAATATAATATGAACTAAAAAAAATTAATAAAACGTGAAGAAATCGCATATAATGTCCGTCCGGTCAACACTAGGTCTATGCTGATACGCAACGTAATTATTGTCCATGCACACATGTGGCACCCCTGATACATATTATTTTTGTGTTTTTGAATGAATACACAAACATTCTTATCAAATAACAACATATTAAACACAAAGAACAACAATTAGAACATGTAGTCACGATCACTTAACCATGCCACGAGGTACTCAATTTGATAGTAAAATACGGCCGAAAATGGATAAAGTCGCTCTAGAAATACATTGACAAATTCAACCGGCTTTCTCTCTCTTACAATCGTAATGAGTAACGGAATTTGACCTTTAAACTGTGACGTATTCCTAGCTTCGTTTGGCGGGCTTTATACGTCATCTGTTCATTACTTCGTGAAGTTCCGTACTCGGGAATCAGGCGATATCGTATGGTGAGTGATCTCGCCCGCAGGCACAAGGGGGCGTGTCCTACGGGTGCGTGACCTCGCCCGAGAGTCGTAAAGGTTAACTTACCATGCGAGCCTAACTGCGTTACATGTAGTGTCGTATCAGCAGTATAAACAAGCTTGTTCAACTCTGGTTGGTCTTTAGTTGAGATCACAAAATTTGAGAATAAAATTCTTAACACCAAAGTGAGCAGGTTTCGTTTCTTTGCTACAAGTCTTTGATGTTTTAACACAACCGTGATTAGTAAGAGCTGTCGTAATCAATAGTTGTTCATCTGCTTTCACTCTCAAACTCCTGCAGATTAACAAGATGAAGTACGGAGAATGGAATGTGTTGTGTCATGGTTTACATCATTGCAATATGTGTGCCTTTCGGCCTGACACATCCGGCATCAGCATGGCTTTTGCTATGCATGAAAAATATAAAGTGTTGCTATTCTTTGCTCCCATCTCAGGCCACGACAATACACGGATGATCATTATATTTTCAATAACGGAAACACTCATGGGAATTTCAGCTCATGCACTTAAGGCCATAATCACTGGCAATGATCTGAATGAGTGGACTTCCTGCTAAGTGAACTAGCACAACTTTCTAGATGAAATTCAGGAAATCAATCAATCAATCAATAAACCCATAACCCTTCAGGTTCGTAGGGGTACCACATAGGATGCTTCAGCACACAGAGTCCTCAAGCGAATTCTACCCTCAGCGATGCAGATGAGTGTGGAAATATCTTGCCCTGTCCATTCCTTGATGTAAAAGTAAGGTTGTGACCTAGTGAAATGGTAGCGATGCGCTCAGCGCGAAGTTCAAATGTGATGTAGTGTCAACATCAGCAAAGTGCAATGGAGATGGAGAGAGAAAACACATCCATGTAACCACATCAAAAGGACAGCTGGAGAGGAGATGGGCACCACTAGCTAAACCTTTTGCCCACTGAAATACTACAATGGATAAATTCAGGAAAAAATACATTCGAATCAATGATGACTTCAAAAAGGTGTCTAACAACACAAGCATTTATATGATTCACAAACAACCAAATTTGAAAAAAATAAGTCATTCGCCTGAGGCAAAGGCAATAAACTAATCATTCACCTGAACCAACGATGGCAACATACATTAATCATCCACCTGAACCAATAATGGCAACATAAAATAGCCGTCCAGCTGAAGTAACGATGGCAACATAAAATAGCCGTCCACCTGAAGCAACGATGGCAACATGAAACAATCATCCACCTGAAGCAACAGTGGCAACATAAAACAATCATACACCTGAAGCAAAGATGGCAACATGAAACAATCATCCACCTGATGCAACAGTGACAACATAAAACAATCATCCACCTGAAGCAATAGTGGCAACATAAAATAGCCGTCCAGCTGAAGCAATGACGGCAACAAGAAACAATCATCCACTTGAACCAACAATGGCAACATAAAATAGCCGTCCAGCTGAAGCAATGACGGCAACATGAAACAATCATTCACCTGAAGCAATGATGGCAACACAAAATAGCCATCCACCTGAAGCAATGATGGCAACATGAAACAATCATCCACCTGAAGCAACAGTGGCAACATAAAACAATCATACACCTGAAGCAACAGTGGCAACATAAAACAATCATACACCTGAAGCAACAGTGGCAACATAAAACAATCATACACCTGAATCAACAGTGGCAACATAAAACAATCATACACCTGAATCAACTATAGAAACATAAAATAGCCATGCACCCAAGCAATGATGGCAATATAAAAGTCATTCACCTGAAACAATGATTGCAACATAAAATAAATGATCTGAAGCAATGATGGTATATAGACAAGGCCTTAATTCATACTGAATTTACTGAAATTGAGGTACCATATGGATATTATCACTTGTGATAGATGAACATGATAAAATAAAAGTGATCTATCTGAAGGAATCTTCTTCTTCTTCATCGTTCATTCTCAAACTCCTGCTTGATCTCCCTTGTAGCAAGACCATTGGGCGCATCTGCTGTTTCGTCCACCATTGTGACTTTTAGGAGGGGTTAAAAGGATTAGAATCAGTGTTTAGAATTAATAATTAATTCTCTAAGAATTCTTGTCTAAGGTGTGAATAGATATGATTGGTTTTTCAAGGGAAATTCGTAACGTTATATAGCCCAATGGTAGACGAAACAGCATTTTTACCGACCATTGTCCTACTAGATTTCTAGCAGGATGTAGTCCAGAGAATGGAAATGCGTTGTGTCGCAGTTTTATTTGCACCAATGGCCCCACACATCCGTCTTCGGCGGGGTATGAAGGAATAACGCAGGTTATTTTCCCTGAAATTTTTTTTTGGGGGTGCAACAACCACAAAAGAACACTTATCTCTTCATCATCTTATGCATTCATTATCAAATCTTGCTGGTTAGCAGGTCATAGTTCAGAGAACAGAATACATCGCGTCATGATTTACAGCTTGGCTGCAATAGTTTTATCTGCACCTTTTAGCATGACATTCGATTCCAGCACGGCTTTTGGGTTACAGATAATTTCAGAGGTAGGCTGACTGAAAAAATTGTTCTGCTGGGTAAATATAGCCAACTCAACAGTCAACTCCACAATTTCATTTTCCAACCATCTCATTTCCTAATGTAATTTTCTTTCATGCATGCCAATATATTTATTTATGCCATGTTTACTGTATCCAATTCATTCAGGTTTGTCCAAAGCTTCATACTTTCTAGAGAACCAAATCTTATCTTACTGCATACTTGTGTGTTTCATTTGCTCTTAAAATCCTGTAGATTATCAGAATACTTCACTGAAGCTGTTGTTGGAGAGTCCAGAACAGGTAAATGTTATCTCTACATAACTGAAGATCCCCCCATTGGAGTGCGGAGAATGTATAGTTTGCTTTCCCACCCACCAGTGACTATGGTCTAGAGGTGGTTGCTAAAGATGTCTCTCGTGATGCAGAAAGGTAGAAAAATCACATAGTCCCCTAGAATTGGTCCCCTGTTAGAGTCTTCTGAGTATGAAATATTTATCTGGATAAACCAACTAATTGCACATAGGAAGTAAGAGCTAATGTTTCATGTTTCCTGAGGATTGAGCCAATAACTCCGCCAAAGACGGATGTGTTGGGCCATTGGCACAAATAAAACAGCCACGCAATGCATTTCCATTCTTTGGGCTACATCCTACTGGAAATCTAGTAGGATCATTGTCCTGTTATAATAGAGATCCAGTGGGAGTTTGAGAATAAACTCTGAAGAAGTAGAAGAAGAATAAACAACATGTACACAGCTTACCTTTAGTAAAAGCCGAATTAGTAGAATGGGGCCATGAGGTTTGTCTGTTAAAGTTTCCTCCAGGTTGCCACTGCTGTGTTCCAGCTCCCTTGGAATAAGAAGGCATACTAGGAGGAGGACGACTGCCCAGTTGACTTAAACCCAGACTATTATCAGACTTCTGATTCATTCCCCATGAACTACTACTTAGCTTGTGACCATCAAGGTTATTGAGAGAATCATCATGTACCCTGTTAACACTAAGTGAACGCTGGAGTTGTATACTGCCAGGGGTCACATGGGGATCATCTTCCACATTCTTTGCTAGACCCTGCCAGGGTTTGCCTGGAACAAATTCTGGAATGACATCTGTGAGGCCTGATGGTAAGCCTGCCAGAAGAGAGGTAGAAATGCTGCTGGAGTTGGAAACTTTGATATCAGTGTGAGAGTTATTAGATGTGATGTCACTGGATGACAAGGGCCAATTTGAGGATGATGTAGTTGACATGTTAGAAGACCATGTTTTGTCACCAGTCATTCCAAGCCCACCTGGAATAAGATTCAAATTGGGGGAGGATGAAATCTGCAGTATGCCTTTGCCTCCAGGAGCTTTCATGTCTCCAGTTTCATCGCTGACTTTGCTAATTGCTGTTGATGTGGTGGTGGCAGTCGAAATATCTGTAGTGATAGCAGTTGAAAAGTCAACAGATGGTTTCCACTGTGTTGTTAGACGAGACTGGCTTTGTAAAGCGACATTGGCTAAATCAACGCAGAGGGCATCTAAAATGTCAACCATGTTTACTCCCGTCTGCTGACTTGATTGTGGTGTCATTGTGCCAGAAGTTTGGCTTAAATTATGTGGCTTTTGAGCGCTAAACAAATTATTCTGTGCTTGCTGAAGAAATTTCTGAACATTAATGATCTGTTGGTTGATATTGCTGATGATTCCAGACATTTGCTCCAGTTGTGGGTTGCTGCGATTGCCTGTAGCTCTAGCCTGCTGCATCATTTGCTGTTGCTTGCTCACATAAGTTTGAAGGGAAGTCTGAAGTTGAAACAGTTGATTTAAGAGAACGAGGATATTGTGAGGAACCTGATAGTTAAACAGCTGTGTGGATATAAATCCATTAGTGACAGCTTGGAGAATTTGAGACCGAAGTTGTTGCCGCTGATGTGGAGGAACTTGGCTGTTTGTGCCACTGCCAACTGGGAGTATTGGCCCTCTTTGACTCAAAGATGGTGGAGCCTGTTGTTGCTGCATCTTCTGCATTAGTTTCTGTTGAAGGCTTGAATTAATACTGGAATTGATTGGGTTGAGATTAGATGGAGGCACACTAACATTGCTTTGCATGAATTGTTGGTTTGGTATTTGAGCATTAGGATATGGAGTATTCTGCAAATTATTAAAGGTAGGCACTTGATCTTGGCGGATGTCAGGCATATCATCGCCACCTAGTCCTCCCTTAGACATATATGACATGCGTGATTGTGACCCATTTGTCTGGAAAACATCTATGTCCAGATCCTTTCTGGAAATGCCCACATTGCCTGCTTTCAGGTCATCTGAGAATTACAAAATGGACAATATAAATTATATTCTGTGATATAGAAATAAGTATTTCTCTACACAATAGAGCTAAGCAACAATTATAACAGAAGCAAGTTTTTGATAATTGATTAGATGTAAAATCATTATCAACAATACTACCTTTCATACACAAGCATATATTGTAAATATCAAATACAGCAAAAATCTGATTATCCGAATCGAATTTAAGTGAAATAATTTTAGAGCGTTAGCGTTAGCAGACATGTAAATACGAACAATCAGTCTTATGAGTCAGCTAACCAAGATTCTACTGCACATAATAATGAGGCGTATAAGAGGAAAAATAAAACCAGAGATAGCAGACGAACAATGCGGATTCGTAGAAGGAAAAGGCACAAGAAATGCCCTATATATAGTAAGAACATTAATGGAGAGGGAAATAGAAGTACAACAAGACCTTTATCTGTGCTTCATAGATTACAGCAAAGCATTTGACAAGGTGAAGCATTCAGAGATTATAAAACTGCTAGAAAATCTTAACATTGATGGGAAAGACCAAAGAATAGTAAGAAATATGTATTGGAAACAAATGGCTGCAATGAGAGTTAAAAACACTATAGGTAGATTTCAAAAGATAGAACTGGGTGTCAGGCAAGGTTGTGTAATGTCACCGGACCTTTTCTCCCCGTATAAAGAATACATTATGCGAAATATAGAAGATATCCCAGGAATAAAATTGGGAGGATACAATATAAATAACTTGAGATATGCTGATGACACAGTACTGATCGCAGGAAGCGAACAAGAACTGCAAGCACTATTAGATAAAGTAGTGAAGGAAAGTTAAAACAAAGGCCTCAGTTTAAACAAGAAGAAAATAGAAATAATGGTTGTATCAAAGAGACATACACCACCAAGATGCAACATAATAATTAATGACACAAAATTAGCACCAAGTATAAAAAGTGAAATATCTTGGCACCCTGTTAACATCAGAAGGTAGATGCTCAAGTGAGATAAAGAGCCCAACAGCACAAGGCAAATCAGCATTCCAAAAAATGAGAACCATTTTGTGCAATGGAAGAATATCAATGCAGATCCGAATTTGAGTGCCGAGATGTTATATTGAACCAATTCTTTTTTATGGATGTGAAGCATGGACTGTAAACATAAAAATACAAAGCGAATTAGAGGCTACAGAAATGTGGTTTCTGAGAAGAATGATGAAAATACCATGGACAGCCAAGAAAACTAATGCAGAGGCTCTCATTGATGCTGACGTAAAAAAAATAAATCATATCAAACATTAGGGACAGACAGTCAAGGTTTCTAGGGCATGTGCTGAGAAGAACATACTTGAACACTTAATAATCACTGGAAAGATCATGGGGAGAAGAGATAGGGGACAACAAAAAGAAAAGTTACTAGATGGACTTGTATTGAGGCATGATAGAAGCTCACCAACCGAGCTTATTGACAACACAAGAGACAGAGTCGTGGAGAAACATGATCACCTACGCCATGGCACTTGATTGATTGTAGTGTATGTAGTTTATTTGCAATACATAGTTGCTTACATATTGCTGTACTTTTATTCAATAAAATTCAATTCATTTCAATATATGATTGTATGTATGTACACTGTTTTGCTTCATTCCTAAGCTATATCCAATTATCCGAATTTCCTATTATCTGAATCTGTCTGATACCCAATTAATTCGGATAATCGGATTTCTACTGTAATGTACTAATATGGAACTGAACACAAAATACATACTTATGGCCATTTCAAGATTGAGATTGTTGGTGATCAAAGCATTCTGTGCATCTTCTTTCTGAAAAAAATAAAAGTAAAGAAATAAAATTTATGTACATTGTTGTTTTCAGAATCCTCTTCATCATTTTGTAGTGCATCTGTAACTATTCTAATTAATTCAGCCTGGTCTCTTCTAATCACTTTGCCATCCACTACAGCTATACCCAACAATGAGTCAGCTCTTTCGTTGCCTGATTCCTGCATGACCAGGACAGTAGATTCATGTGATGCTCTAGGATTTGCTGAGAAGTATCCCACGTTTTTCTTATCATGAATTTTCCTATCTTGCACAGCATACTCTCAGAATCTCTGTTGCTGCCTATATCTCCATTTGTATGCTCAATGTGGTAGGATAGGCAGTAGATTTTCCCACCGCCCTATTGCCATTTTGGTTGGTGATGACGCCCCATACGTATCTGTTGATTTCTCTTGCTACTGAGTAATTTGTGTAAATAGTATATTGTGACGAGTACTGTGTGACATGAATTACTTTCTATAACTATTTTGCAAGGAATAGTCAAGGAAGGAAGGAGAAGAGGCAGACAAAGTAAATGTTGGATTTATAACATTGTGGAATGTTTTTTTTGGGGGGGGGGGGGGGGGGCGCATTTTGGTGCTGATGTCTAGAAGTGGTCCCCCCTATGACTATAATGATGAGTCTTACTATTATAAATTGTAGAAAATCTTTAAACAGATCAATGGAATACCAGAACTTAAGATCAATGAAAAACAATAGGCTAATGTTCTGCCTAAAAAACTGGTCGTTAAGATATGAACAGATTATCCAAATAAAAGTGGCGGAAAAAGGATAATGCTATATATGCTCTCTAAAGATACCAACAAACCACACTATTTCGCTTTAGAACAGGCCACTGCAGACTGTTGAGTCACCATACATCAATCAATGTCCATGTGTATACAAAACCTAAACCCCTGAAGGCAAAAGCTATAGGGCAACAATTTTGAACTGGAGAAGACAGTGGACTTCACCATGACAACCAGCCTGACAACCTAACATGAAGGCAGATGCTGAGCACAAAAGAAGATGAATGCTAAATCAGTCACCTGCTATAACAGAGTTACATGACAGGTTTTTCATCATATGCTAAACTTCATTCCACAGTTCATAAAACCTCACAAACTTGTTTCTGTGAATGAACCACTGCACTAGTTATAAAAAGATAAATGTTCTCTTTGTATTTTATGATGTGGTGACATACAATTAAATCATTTGAATCAAAAATGTAATGTGCCGGTTCTTTCTTTACAAATGTTATTAAAGCTTTTTGTGAGCCAACCATGGCTAGCAATTCATCTGTTGTATTGCCAATTGTTTTTCAAATGTTAGCTAGCAGTTTGTATTCATCATTTATATTTCTTGTTTGTTTGAGAACCGCTGGAATTGTGAGCGATTAGCTATTACTTCCTATGTGCAGTGGGATGGTTTTTCTGAGCTTTCATACCCAGGAGACTTCAGCTTTTGGCTTAGTGTATGCCTATTAAGGAGCCTTCTACTCGGGTCTATAATTGCATAGACGACATGCCACAAAGCTCCATAAGAGTGCCTCAATATAACTGCATGTCACCTGCTTAATTTTTCTGTTGTATAGATGGTTTGTCAAGTGAGCCATTGATGAGACCACAGATGCAACCGCATGCGAGATTAATCTTTAATAAAAGATGTCTCTCTAACAAGTGCTCATGTCTTGTAAGGCTGGGCATGACATCCAGCTTGGCTGTGATAGCTTGTGATTTTATATTTTGTGATCTCAGGACCCATTACATATAGTAATTTTTAATCTGCCTAATAGACCACTACAAATTTGTTAGGGGTCCACTCTTTTTCTTGGGTCACCCAATGTTTGTCTATTTTCTGACGGGGCGCTTCGCAGCCAGCGAGCTGTTCCTCGTGTAGGAAGACTATTCCATTACCACCCTTTGTGTCTTGGGATGACACGTCGGTGGCATGGGATTTGACCTGTTAATTTCTCATGCATTCGCCTCATCCACTTGTGATGGCCTTTCAATCCATCGCCACTGACTGAACATATGTGATCTATTACACAAAATTAAAATCAAAGGAAATCATACTCGAAATCCCATATCCATGAGGTGTTGAAGAAGCTTTGCTCTCATCTGTGTGGGAGGATGACTGCTACTGCTTATATACTTCTGTTGTACCTGCTGCAAATATGGAAAAAGAAAAAAAATATCAAACTATAACAATAGTATCTCATTTTATCAGATCTAACAGAAGTTACACACTAGAATATTTTACAAATGAAAGAGCTATATTAATTAATCCTGTATTCTGGGGCCTAATTTAAATCATAAAAACTAATAAAATTATATGTATATAATATAATAAGTTTACTTTAATGTTCCTTATGATTAAATTAAATTTTACAAGTATAGAAATAGGAGTATGACAGTAGGAATATTTGTGTTTCTTTTTAAGAAATATTACTATCATGAAATATAGGGAAAAAAACGTATTGTTTGTTGCTAATGTGTCAAGATAACAACTGCATGTGCATGATATCACCAAAACTCATTTAAGTTTTACTTTAAAGCTGCTCATATTTTTTCTTAACTCATAAGTTCCAAATAAATTATATCAAAGCTTATACACTAGGCACCACTTCAAAAAGTTATGCATAACCCTGCATATAATCTTGCTATTAATTAAAGCTCTATTATATGTTGTGTGATGATATAATCGTTTAAATGTACTGCATGTCAGGATGCTTGTGTTTTCCAAAGTGGAAGAATTACCCTCCTAATTTATAATTTATTGATTGATATGGTAATCTATCTATACACAGTTTAGTTCTATGAAGAGTGCACAGGTCATCAAACACAACTCTTCCACGTATCCTATTTTTAGCTATCAATTCGAGCTCTTTCCATGTCCTACCCACTTTTTGTCTCTGTATCTAATTCTTTCCTCCAGGTATTTCTTGGTCCTCTTATCCTATTTTCCTGTGGGTTTCAGAACAATGCCAGTTTTATAATACTTTCCATTGGTCAATCTTCTTAATATGTGTCCTATCCCTCTCCAGAAACATTTCTTTAGTTCTTTCTTCCACTGAAGTTTAGTTCTTTGCATGAGGTCCTCATTGGTGGTCTTATCATAAACTTCTATTCTACACAGTGTCCATTGATGAAGGTTTGTAGTTTTATAGTTGTCCCTTTTGTAGTTTATGTTTCAAAGTCATGAAACAGCACTAATTTTACATTTGAACAATTTTACATATTCTTAGTTTTGTATGTAATATAATTTCTTAAGATTTTCATGTATCTCCAAATGCAATAAGATTTTCCTCCTGTCTTTTTATATTCTTATCAGACATCTTTGCTTGTTCTTTCTTTTCTTCCCCCCCCCCCCCAAATGTTGCTGCCCAGGCATGTGTATGATCTCACTCCTCTAGGGCTATTTGAGCTAACATAGTTTATTTTCATTCACTGCACTTATTCTCATAGTCATTAGTGTCTGTATATTTTCTATGACGTGTCATTTAGAATATTAATATTTTCTTGCATATGAAGAAATGTATATGAAGGTTGGGATACATCAATGCTACGCCATCTGTAAAATTCAGGTCCTTTAGTTATTTCATCAGGGTCCATTGGATTCTAAATCCATAGCTAGCAAAAGAGAAATGGTGACAAGATATTTCTTGGTATTCAGAATGGGATTATCTCACACCCAGTTTGTATAATTGTGTTCACCTTCCATATGCTGTATTATTTAATATTTCATGACTAATTATGCTGCTAATTCAGTTGCTTAAATTATTTAAAGTACAGTACAGTAGCTCTCCCAACATTTACCCATAGCCAGTAGTGGCTTCAGCGATATATTTATTTGATGTCCAACAAAGCGGAACTACAAAGAATAGGACAGCTTTGTCTTGAGTGATACACCAGAAGCGCAACAACGAAGCGCAACAACGTACCGTAACCCAGGAGGGAACCAACAATAGCTGCATGCACTGCACCCTATAGTCACAACAGCTAGATGTCCACAAAAAGAACATTCTACTTGGTACGCAGACATTTAGGTCAACCACACAAGTTTATCAGGCATGATAGCTGACCATGATCTAATGGCCATCATCACACAGAAACAATATCAATACTGACAGCAACAAAATCAGTTGTCATGCCAGACCCCCGTGGAGACAAAGGGAATTGAACTCGTCAGGGCACTTGTCACAGTTTGTGCATATTTGGAGTCAGTCATCAGCATGTTTTTTTTCCTTGTTCCTTCTTGTATATTCTCTCGTGATATTTCAGCTGATATAATGGTTGATATAGAAAACACACATGTCCACCAAACTTTGTGCCGGCGTAAGCAGGGTAAGGGGAAGAAAAATATAACACTGGCAGAATGCAACAATTTAAGTGTGACAGGCTGGGGCGCAGTCATATTAGCATCCTATACTGGAACTGCTTGAGCTTCAACCAATGAAGGACCACTCTCAATAAGCTCATATACAGCGCCGACATAATCATTTTGCAAGAGGCTAACCTTGAGGCAGGCGCGATTACAGCCACAGGATTTACAGCCTTCTACAATTGGATTCACCTTGGTCAGGCAATCCTGGTACATAGCAGCATAATGGCATTTGTGATGAACATGCCTCAGTGGAGCTGTACCAAGATGCAAGTTCACGCTGTCAGAATACATGCGCAAGTACCTATGGTTATTGTAAACATGTATGCTCACAATGGCAAGATATACAAAATGATGTGCGATAGTTTACTCGAGCAAGATGAAAAGCACATTGTTTTTTGCAGAGACTTCAATGCCAGAGCAAACGACATTACCAACAAGAAAGGGGAAGACCTTGAGGATGCATTACCAACAATCCAACCCCACCTCATAAACTTCTTAGTTGCATCTTACAACAAGCATGGAAGGTAAATAATGTTGCTATTCTTTACTCCTCTTTCTGACCCCAGCAACACACAGGAGGAAAACTGACTCGATATTAACTTTTGATTTATGAGCATCATATTCTATATATATATAAATATGCATCTGTTCGCTAAATAAATAACATGATTTAATAATAGAAATTGAATGTGGCAATAAAAGAAATAAAGTTAAGACACTAGCAAAGCAAATAAAAACCCAAGAACCTCAAGAGGTCTGATAAATTCACTGCACTCTCCACTATCATGCATGTTTTAAAATTAAATGGTTATGTTAACTGCAATACATTTCTAATTACTATACCTATTAAAATTCACCATACTTTTCCCAGCACAATTTGCATTATAAATCAACCCAGATAGCCTTTACTACATATCAAGTCTCCTACAATTTCCCTATCAAATACTCCCCTAACCCAGGCTTCCAGCCTTCATAAAATAACTGTCCACAGACCTGTCCAGTTATTTTCCTTACACCTCTCAAGGCAGCTGGGTCGTTCCACGTATTATTATCCTGGGGCAAACCATTCCAAAATCCCACTTCAACAGAATTGGTAGAAACTTCTTCTGGGTATCTTTCAGACTGCAAGAGTAGTTCCATTCAAACATTCACATCACATTTACTCTACCAATACAAAAATAATTAGGTAACAAGGCCAAATCATTTTAAAAAAACAAGATCAACTTTATAACAAACACAACAATTTCACAAATCAAAATTGTGTGTAATTCATAATAAAATTGCATAATTTCTTACAGTGGAATACGCATGCAACAAGAAATACCTCACCAAATATTAAATACATTAAGATAAATCTGAACCATATCCTGATAACATACAATTACTCAATTATATGTGACATATTAAAATTAAATCCTTTTGTTCTCAGCAAATATTCTAGACAACTTTTCTATTTAAAATAAATGAATTTAAATCTATAGTATTGAAATAATTTTTAATTGATAACAAATGTAATTAGTTTGAACAGCTTCAAAATTGTAGCCTGCAATACTATATAAATAGCTTCCCCAGATAGCACAAAGCTGTATTCTGCAATACTCCATGGATAGTTGCTTACAAAGAAACAGTGACTTATCCTCTGATCATCACATCTTCCCCACATACAAATGGAGTAGACAATAATTAGACTAAACTGCTAACCCAACCATTCCCTCTTATTTAAGACTAAACTCAAGTGTAACTCCTGTTGTGAAAGATTAATGGTTTCTGCCAGCGATTCTTAACGTTGGCCACGTACCACTGGGCCCATGAAAGAAAGAGGGAATGTTATCACCTTCCACATTTACCATACAAAAATAATTGAGTTATACAAATAGAAAGACAAATACCGCACAAGGACAGTCATGAAACCTATTGATTTTGACAACTTTCACACAATTAGATATTGTCCGTTTCTGCCTTGTCAGGATAAAAAAAAAACAAGCAAAGAATAGCTACACTGCAACCAGCGATACATTTTGTAAGAGATAACTAAGGAGATTTCAAGGTGAAATTGGTTGCTTCAACACACAGATCAAAGTGACATGTTAGATCAAAGGAAAATGTTATCCAAATGGCATAGATACTGTAACCAAGCTGTCTTCTTCTTCTATGTTCGTTCTCAAACTCCTGCAGATTAACAGGATGTAGTCATGAGAACAGAATGCATTGTGTCACTGTCTACAGCTTTGCTGCGATATCTGCACCTTTCAACCTGATACATTGGACTTGAGCATGCTTCTGGATTACTTTCACCATCAACTCCTCCCCATAACCTTTTTAGCCACCTCTTAATGACAATCATAAAAGGTAAGCAGTTTCGTTATTTGCTTCTTTTTCGTGAGACCTGGCAACTTGTTATAATCCATGACATATATTCCTGTCTCATGAGTTACATCTTTCTAACTGGCAGGGACAACAAACTCAGAAGACTGTCAATTTTGCTGGTGAATCTCAGAGGGTTAGTTTAATAAGACATCAAAGCTAGACACACAGCAGGTTAGCAAAATTGAATTAGAAATTCATTTTTGGCAAAGGTGCAGGAGGTCAGAGAGGACTTAGATCGACAGAAAAAGATGAACTTATAGACATGTAAACGAATAGTGCTCTGGTTATAATTCAAGGAACTATCCTGTAGAAATTGTTGACCTCAATTTTTCAGAAATCTCAAAGAGAGATCTAAAAGTTTTCATACTTTTCATGCAACATAATTATGTGAATATTTATTCTTTTTCTGTGTTTGTTCTCAAACTCCTCCTGCAGATTATCAGGATGTATTCCGGAGAACGGAATGCGTTGTGTCATGGTTTACAGCATTGCTGCGCCTTTCAGCCTGACACATCCGACTTCAGCAAGGCTTTGGGTACACTGATCCTATATGGGATGGGACAGCCAACTCCATCCCATAACCTCCTTAGTCGCCTTTTACTACATGCATGGAAGGTAAGCAGTGTTGCTATTCTTTGCTCCCCTTTCGGGACCCGGCAACACACGGGCGAATTTATTCTTTGTTCTCATTTACCATAATAAAAATTTGAAAACCGTAGAGCTCAGAATATACGTTTTGAGTTCTAAAGCCTAATATAATAAGGTTTATAAGAGAAATGCAGCATCAATCATATTAAAGAAAGTCAACATACTACTGTCAACCATTTTTACACTGGAGCACAAATTGAACTTTTAAGTCTCTCAATGCAAAATTGTAATACTAAAAAGGCCTCGCACCTCATTCTGTAATGGCTTTTTTTTAAATTTAGCATAAGAGATTATGAATGGTCAAGCACAAATAAAACTGATTGAGAAGGAATTATGTTCAATAAAACAAATAATTAGAATTCATAACTGCAGAATGATTTTCTTCTGACATTGTTTTTAAAGCACTATTGACTTTTTTGGCACAGCTAATACATGTAATCACCAGTACAATATGGAAAGTTGGACTTTGAACCAAGAGCAAGTCGAGCTTCTGTGGCTGGCCAACTAGCTTCTACCACTAAGCTGACTACAAAAGATATAATTCTTTAAATTTGAAGTGAATGTTAGTCAACATTATCCCTGAGCATTAAATACATTCATTAAAATATTAGTTGTACTAATAATAAATACTTTTAGGTATTTACAAAAAAGAAAGTAGTAAGTAGTAAAACAGATTGACATTAAAATAATACTTCATTCGTGGAACAATGAGGTATACGCCAATGGCTGCATATGAAATACATACAAATGTACAATCCCTTGGGATACAGAGATATATAGCCGAGATTGAAACTTATGAAAGAGGCAAACGAATGAGCAAAAGACACCCCAAATAATGTTTGTACAAAAAAGGCAACTAAAACAAAGAATACAACAAGTCACATGTCAATGAAATCAAAGACAGTAACTACCTTCCAGACAGACTCAAACTGCAAAGAGTAGCAAAAAGAATACCACGACACAAGAGATAATGTAATAAAAAGTTATGACAGAAGGTCTTATGAAAGACCCAGATACCTACCCAGAACAACAGATTCATGTCAACACTGGTGGACCTGCTTTCAAAGCCACCATCAAAGCAATTTATGGTGTCTATATAGAATATCCAGAAATATTTTATACATTGATGCCTGTGGGGGAGATATGCTGAAATAACAGCAATGGAAGTTGCCTTTTACCACCAGAAGACCATATTTGATGCCTTCCCATCCATCAAAAGTTCAAAACATTGTGATCTTTATAGACTCAATGTCTTCAAGCTCTAGAATGTGGTGGACATTGTATGCCTGAACTAATGCAATATATCACCATGCCAACCAGATGCTTATATATGATGAATTCAAAATTATGTAATGGATTCCTGGCCATTCAAACACACCTTGCAATGACAACACAGCCAAGCAAAGAAGGTAGCATAACACGAACAGCCATACACACTAATGACCACACATTTAAAAAGATATTGAAACCTGTGAATAAAGAGACTTAGCTATACATGTGGGTCATGGAAAACACTGAGAAAGAATCTACAAATATATAACCAGCTCAAATCCCAAAAGCAATATCAACCTCCTGGGAAGGAAAGATCAGAAAACATTTTCTGAAATATCACTTACATGTACAGCTAATCATCACCTGTACAGAATACAACCACAGCACACTCCAAGGTGCCAGCTGTGCACTCATCATTATGAAACTGTCAACCACCTCATTTTTTAAAATGCCCAGCGATGGATGATGTAAAAAAAAAAATGCTTCTCGTCCCAAGACTAGATAAATGGAACACCCTATACAGAACAAAACAGCTCACAAACACATGCATATGATACAATGGCATGAGCCTATAGACCACTGAATCAGGAATCAACCAACACACCAAACAACATGTTAAAATATAGTTAAGTATACAAAACAGACGAAATCAACATCTTGATAAAATAGGTCTTCATGAAGAAAAGATGTAGGACCGAGAATAAACAATAAAAATAATATTGGAAATGACTAGATTGCAGACACATAACCAAATAAACCAAGGCAGAAATGACATGTAACTGTTTTGCGTAAATACCTATTGGTAAACAGCTTTACTGCAGTCTCACCATTTATCGATTGTGATTCTTAGATTGTGTAAATATAAATACATAATGAAAATAAATATTAAAAAATTGTGTCACAGATTTTGAAGATTCAATCAAATTGAGCTGTAATAGCAAATTTTTTTTATATTTGATGTTTATTAACAATTTCCATTACAACATTTTCAGATATTTTTAACTACAGATAAATAATTATTAATTATTTCCTCATATTAAGTATTTTAGAGTTCCACAATAACGAACAAGTTAAGAACCATTGTACTATATCAAAGACACAACACCACCCCTTTTCAATTTGATTACATAAAAGCATGAGGAAACAATGAAACAGTCACCCACACCATTTATTTAACAAAACTTGGATTAGCTCATAAAGTTCACCTACCACTCATCTATTATTACTAACATGGGCATTCCACTGTTACTTTTTTCATGTGTAATGAAAGCTGTCTAACAGCAATTAAGAAAATGAAATTAAATTTGTATATAAAGATTAAACCGAATGTCTACCTTGAAACATGGGAAGAGGTATTTTACAAAAGAAAATGAGTGACCAACTTATGTTAGGGTCTATTTTGAGCACTGTGATTGTGAAGCAAACACACCAACAACAATGCAGAGAGCAAGGTGCCAGTGGAGACCACAAACAGGCTGACATATACCATAACTGTCATGACTCCTGAACAATGTACACACCATTGGCTGCCCAGCCACACCAAAAAAAGAAGCATTGCTAAAATTATAATATCCAAAAACAGAAGTTAAGTACTTAAGCTGCTTCTTTTTTGTTAACTGGCAGAAATGACTTGTATACAGCATTCATAGAGGCATGACAGTTTTGAACCATTGCATTACCTTTGCTCTTTGTGCCATTGCCCAGGAGTTTTCATCCCATCCAGGGATCTTCGGTTTGGCCCCGACAGCAGCATTCCACTTGCTCTGTGGCACAGATTCTCCCCAACCTGCAACTTTTGGCTGGGGTGGAAGCTAAATAATAAAAATTAACAAATAAATTAGGACATAATCATAAAGCTAACACCTAGAGAACAGAGAATGCACTCTATTCATCATTTAGCTTCAAAATAATTATTTGACATAGAGAAAAACATTGTGTTCTTATATTTATGGTCAAAGGAGTTGACAAGCATAAGATTCTGTTAACCTTTAGCACGCTGTGTTTACAATTCGGGCGGTGCATTCCACCAGAATTGTGCCATTTCTTTATTTCTAAACCTGAAACCGAATGAAAAAATTGAGATTGTTAACTTTTTGACAGAATGTTGTGGCAACATTGAGAAGAAAATTTATTTGCATTTTGTTTAATGGCGGAGAATGGCGGGAATACGATGTCAAGTAATTTTCAAATGGAATCCGGGTACAATAAAAGAATCAGTGGACAAATCATGTGACAATATACCAACTTTTTAATTTCATAAGCTATTGCACTATCTCAGAAACTTAAAAGTCATAACTTAGAATACTGATGTATCGATTTGCGTGGAATGAACTGGCCATCCACTTCCCACTCAGTGTGTAGCGCGCATGTTGAGTGATCAGAGGGTATCATCGCGCAACGTGTAGAATATTGGGTGCATTGTTATATGTGTCTATCAGAATTTTGTTCCATTTTATTATGTTAGCTATTTGTTCTGTAGAAACCTGTCCACTGATTCTTGTATTGTACCGGAATCTGAACAATTTGTAGTCATCTGCATCGCGGCCAAGCTACATGACAGTGAATCAAGTTTATTATACTTTTCTATCATCGTATATTCAGTGAAATCATCATTTTTTCAGCTGGAAAAGTGAAACACCTGAGAGAGTAAGTTCTTCTTATTCATTATTTAAAATATGCCACGAGGTTTTCATTATGTAAAATATATAATAGTCAACAGATTTCACAGCTGTCAATCGATCAAAAATATGGTACGCCTAGATCTAGATAGGTCTAAATCTGTTTCGCATCACTCACATACAAACAAAACTTACACCAATATATGCAGAATTTAATTCTTTTTATATGTGCAAATATTATTTAAATATCTGTAACAACAACAAAATTATTGCGATTTCAAAACAGCCACCAACGATTGCTTAACATTTCTAAAAATCAATTCCGCGGCAGTCAATGGCAGGAGAGAAATTACGTAATTGTAAACACAGCATGCCTCAGGTTAATCTGTTGTTAGGTTGTAGTAGTGTTACAACTGTATGATGGAACAGTAATATTGTGAAATCTGATAGCAGTTTGGATCAACAAACTATCCTTCATAGGTGGACCAAATACTACAGCCGAAATAATGCTCAAAAAGTGAAAATATTCGGCTGGTTGTGTTTCCATTGCGGTAGGCCTTCCGTGGGTGACAGGTGAGTCAGACATTTTATTATTCCTTTACTAAACATAATAGTGGCAGCTTTGTTACTTGTTATAAAAGAACTAATTCGCACAGGAAGTACTGTGATATCAGATCAATAACATGCATATGATGCAGTCAAAACATTAGACATCATAAGACACAAAACTAAATAATTCAACGTGCTTTGTGGATCTAGAGACTGGAACACATACGGAATCCAATGAAAGATGGTATTTTACGAAGGAATGTAGCATGTGATAGTGTAGTACACACTATTCTATTCGCTAAAACCCTTGGTTGCCTTTCAGCGTCAGGTGTAGAAGAGTAGCGGTACACACTGTCATGTTATAATCTCATATGTGTGAATTCATGTGATACCAGCATGTTTAAGACATTTTTAATAGAATACTAGAAGATCTAGCAAAATGTTTGGTGCAGACATCAGTAACAACATTTTATATAAAATGTGCACATATTACTGTTTCTGGTGAAAAAATGTGAATATCACATCACTGAACATTTGTGATGTTCCACCCGTATTTTTTATGGAAATCTGTTTGGAACACTTCCTCACTTTATAGAACATTTTGAAATAAAGTAATATTAAATTAGTGCTATTGTTTTTCTAGATGGATGCCTGCATAAAATAGATTTGAAATTGCATATGACCATTAATGAGAAACTTCTGCGAAGGAACTAAACGGCACTTAAGGAAGATAGGACAAACATTAAGAAATCCAACAGAAAACAAAACCGTTCTGGGCTCTCTGTGGAAAGAGAAGACCAAGACATACATGGAGGAAAGAAAAGAACTAGATACACAATAGTTATTGAAAATAGACATTGGAAAGAAGCGGATGCAATAGTTAACCCTTTCACCCTTATGAGATTTCCCAATTGTCAATGCCTGATCCCTAAGGCAAGGGGCACAACTACTCCAAAATATGGATATGATGATGACAAAATTGCATTTTCTTTCAAACTATTCATTATATCACAGACTAGGCAGACCAACAGAAAAATGAAGTCTTGCATAAACCTATATCAAAGATAATTTAATACATATATGTTTTAAATAATAAACTGCCAAACTCAACATAATGTGGGGAAAATTATTTTTTTACCTTTGGGGGTGTTGAGTAGGAGTCATATTGAGACGAAAATATTGAGATATATCCTCAAATCCCCTTTTTTCCAAACAGGGTGAGATGCCCAAAATGTTGAACCTGTCATCTGTACTCCAGTACATGCCATACTCAAACAGAATACACAGGTCCATCATAATATAAATTATAAAAATGACGTTTTATTTCAATGGCGGTTGCAGATGTTCAGCGCGTGTCTTCTTTCCTTTTTTGTTCTTTGCGTTATATTACATACAAATTTGTCCGATCGGCTGCAAATTGATAAACTCATCGTTGACAATGATGCTAAAGTATTCATAACATGTGGCAATCTCATCAAGATTATGTACAGACCCAATGTTTTGTACAAAACTCTCAACTTCTACTCGAAAAACTACATCACTACGGCGAAATTTGCGATATCACAATTAGTGCCACGCATGTCCATCTCTTTGTCTGAAACATTAGGCCTATCTAACAAGAACTTCACTGTCTCCACGTTATATTTGATACGCAAATTACCTACATTGTGCATATTTCCATCGTAACTTCGGCTGTCATCATCAGTGTACATATGAATAATATCTTCCATTTCCAAAACTAGGTCTAATAATTCGTTAATTTTTTTTAAAATTGTAATAAATCCATCTTCTTTCCGATCTCTTAGATTAAACATAAAACAGGAAGCTAAACCACGGATTTACGCAATGGTCATGGTTCTTAATAGTCCCGGCGCAAACTAAAAATGTAATATCGATCACAATGAAACAAGTAACAAAAATCGAGCGGCAGCGACTCGGTTAAACTCCGAAATCGGTTAAACTCCGCTAATCACAAAAATCATAATAAATAATGTTTATGTCCGATTGTTTCGATTAAAACATAAAACAGGAAGCTAAACCACGGATCTACACAATGGTCATGGTTTCTAATAGACCCAGCGCAAACTAAAAATGTAATATTGATGGCAACGACATAAGTAAAAAGAAAGCGCAGGCAGACTCGAAAATCAGTTAAAGCTGCGCTAATTTTTTTTTAAAATCGTAACAAATCATTTTTATCTCCGATTAAAACATAAAACAGAAGCTAAACCACGGATCTACACAATGGTCATGGTTTCTAATAGACCCAGCACACACAAAAAATGTCATATCGATCGCAATGACAAGTAAAAAAAAAAAAGCGACGCAGCGGCGCTCTAGGAGTCAGCAAGTAGAAGTGACGCGACAGTGCTCTAAGTGGAAATCAGTTAAGGATAGGACATTTATGAAGTTTATTGAGGATCTATGCTCCAGTTAGTGGCAGATGAATAAAAGTTAACATTTGTAACCATTTAAGTACAATTTTAATCTGCAGGAAATTGAAAACAAACACGGAAGAGCAAAATAAATAAAACATGCATGACATGTTACATGAAAGCAGAAATAACATTTGCAGAGAACTGGACATACCTGCTTTTGTGTATTTGCTGCCCAAACGCTGGTTCCATTGTCAACTTCAACACCATCTTGTGCTGGGTCTCCCCATCCAATTCTAGAGGGTGGTGGCTTGTTCCATGGCTCATCCATGTTTGTGCGATTTAATGCTACTGGGTTTGCAGTGTTCCAACCCAGCTTCTGTCCATCATTCCAATTTGTGGGATCAGGACCTATTACAGCTGTATTCATACTAGGCATACCTTGTGGTAGCATTCCAGGAATGCTTGTTGGGCCTCCCATGCCTGGACTAGGAGGCACCAACATCTGCATAGCACCTACACCACTTGTCAAACGACGTTGATCTTCCCAAGCACCAGTGTCTCCATCATCACCCCATGATGATATGCTAGTTGTACGTTGAACACCATTGTCTCCCCATGAGTCTACTTCTGGTTTCTGACCCCACATTTTATTTGAAGCATCACCAGCACCACCAGTAGTTCCCCATGTTCCAAATGTCTTTGGATCTGAATTACTTCCAACATTCCAAGTGTTGGGGTCTTGAGTGGGTTTCGGTTTAGGAGGAAATTCCCATGCTGACTTGTCCTTGTCCACATTATAAGAATTACTGCCACAAGCTCCTCCACCAAAGTTGCTACTTTGATTTTCTCTGACAGATTCCCATATAGCTGTGCCATTGGTATTATTCCAAACATTAGAAGATGAAGTAGTGTCATCAGTGGAAAACTTGCGATGCGATTTTGGAGAACTTTCCACATCCCAACTTGTGTCCTGGCGAATAGGACGAGATCCCCAACCCTCATGGCTTTCAATAGCGCGTAATATTTCTTCTTGACGAGAATTGATCGCAGTTTGCGGAGCATTTGTTACTGGTGGCACTTTAAGTCCTTTGAGAGTGGCTTGAGCAAATGAAAGCTCTGTACTGCTTGCACCCTGTTCACCAGCAGCAGTAGCTAAAGTATTGGCCCCCCACTGACTTTTAGATGTATCCCACTGACTTTCACTTGTTTTGTCAGAAGGAAGTGTCCACATCCTTGGATCAGAACTGGCCCCTCCCAATTCTTTACTATTATCAATAAGAGATGATGCTGGATGATTCCATGCTGATTCTGAGGTCTTTGAAAAGTCTCCAATATGTCCAAGTATTGAGCCACTTTGCCATTGAGAAGAAAGTGTGTTAGTCTGCAATCTGCCCATATTAGGTGGCAAGGTTGTGGTGTTGGCTAAACTATTTCCTGACATGCTCGTAGGCCAAACAGTGGATGAACTGGAGGAAATGGTGGAGGTAAATGCTGAATTACTGCCAATAACGTTCGAACCTTGTAAATTATTATGCCCTTGATTATTGGTGCTTGACAGCGAAAGACTTGGGTTTGATGTCCACCCCATTGAGCCAATACTTGAGGCTACTGAGGAACTATTCCCCCAGGGGCTTGAGTCCATAGCGGACAAGGTGGAATTGGATGCACCCCATGGACTAGATGAACTGGTCTGAAGCGATCCTGTGCTGTTTGTGATTGTGGAGTCTTGTGATTGCGGGGTATTATTGGTCACACTGGTTACTGTTGATCCAGATTTGACAGAGGAAGCATCATCACCAGCATCTGATGCACTGTCTGATTTGCCAATGGTATGCCAGGAAGAGGAAGGCGAACTTGTGTTCTCCAAGTCTGTGTAACAGAAGAAATGTTTATATTTAAAATGGTCTCAATGTTTATTTAAACATACAGATATGATAAAACTAAAGATTTTTTTTTTAAATACACTACCACTAACAAAATCTAAAGGTACATGCAAACTGCAAGTAAATAAAACTAAGAACTTAACTATATTTGCTTTTTATATATTATTTTGGGGTGCAAAGGGAACGCATTGCTCTAGGCGGACCCAGGGTTAGCAGATAACCAAGATCCCAAATGTACCTCCAAGCGGTGCACCCTGGAAACAGAAATACAGCAGCTCGAGCTGATTCTGGCCAAATCATTTGGGGATCGTGTCCGAGAATGTGGAGGTAGCAGATGGAAAGAGATTTGACTGCACAAGAGACAGACAATATCTCCGACACCACCACATATAGCGACACTGTCGACATACAGTGAAGCTAGTCAGTCCAGTCCGAACATTGGAAGAGCGGCCAATGTAAAATGCACGTAAAGGTAGATGCATGGCGAGAGACAAATAGATTTCATACCGAGTACAATGAAACAATGAAAGGGCAGAACAGTGCTAGAGGGCAGCGCGAACTGCAAATAGAAAGTGAAAAGTTCCTAGGAAAGGTGAACAACAAGCTCCATCAGCTTGAGACGAGCATCTAGTTACCTGTGTTCCTTACAGACAGAGACCCAGACCCATCCATTGGCGGCTAGTAAAGCAAGAAGACCTAATCCAACTCTAATGTCGAGCCTTCCTAAACCGGAAATATGCTCGCGAAGAGAAAGGGTTCTGTTCCCGATTGGCTTAGGCAAGAAAGGGACAACGATGGTAGTCCTGGTCCAACTCTACTGTCAGGTTTTCCTACACCGGAAATACACTTTAAGAGAGAAAGGGTTCAGTACCTGACGGGCTCAGGCGCTATTGGGACAAGGACGCGAAGCTCGAGAACGCCTTGCTCTCAAAAGCGTGGTGTGAGACTCGAACTTACACAAGGGGTACACGATGTCGGTGAATGACACCTCGGCTAAGAGGGCGAAAGAGCCATGGTCAAACTCCTCTGTTGAGTTCTTCCCATTAAGGAACCAGGCTCACGGATGAGAAACGGTTCAGTACCCAATGGGCACAGGCACAGCACGTCCAATTACACGAGGCAAGTTCATAGACAGTGGAACACCTCGTGCGAGTCAGACGAGAGCAAAAAATCGTCTGGGCGAAGAGTCTCCACTACGCGTGCCTGGAGACAGATATAGAGGCTGTCACAGGCTACGGGTAGCTCACCCGAATTGTCAAGGCATGCCAAAATCGGATGTGCTAGGCCTACAAGGCGCATAACGGTGGCACAACGTAACCACGCTCCTGGCGGAAATCGCACGGATATCCGTGATGGTTACAATGGAGCGAACGCAAAACAAACAAACAAACATATATTATTTTCAACATCTTACACTTGTCAAAACATTACAATGCTACCAACTAGATTCAAAGAAGACAATATCAACTTTGAGACAAATGTGTTCTTGCCCGAGTACAACAGAATCAATAGCTTAGTATCCTTCTTGGCTTTATTCCGCTCCAATAATCAGTTTTTCAAGGTTTGTCAAATATTGTCCTCCCATCTGGCTTTGAGTCTTCTTGAGTTTATCATGGTATTCAATTCTCTTCCATTCTGTACAGTTGTATCAACCATCTTAATTGGGGCTCAAACTCAGACACATAAATAATATGGACAAGTGACAATCTGGTTTATCACCATAGCATTGCTATCACTGGGTAGGAGGGATTGTAGACCCTTACTGCTTGCGTCTGAAGAAAACTGAGTACATTTTATCATGATAAACTTGGCACTAGCATGACAAATAACAATGCAAAAAAATAATAATATGGCACTTATTCTCCAGAAATACAGATATGTAAAGATGAAGTATTGATGGAAAGATTTCTTGAATGTTGAAGACAAAACCATAATCAACATATTTTCCATCCTTAATTCAAATTTAATAAAACTCACTGGCTGTGGATGTCCATGATCCGCTGCCTGGAGCCGTACTTTTCTGACCTAAACCTCCTTCTGCTAAACTGCCCCAGCCAAATTCTGATGACATGTTGCGTTTCATTACTGAGAACAAACAAACACAATTTATTCCTTATAATAAAAAGTATATCAGATTAGCATGAAAATTAAATCATGAAATTATTCTCCTCCTTCAGTGTTCATTCTCAAATTCCCACTGGATCTCTCTTGTAGCAGGACAGTGACTTTACTAGATTTCCGGAGCAATACAGGAACAAAAAAGACCAAGAAATCACCTACCAAGAAAAGAGGACCCTCATCAAAACCATCAGGAAAGTCGACCACCCAAAAGAGAATTACTACTATCTCGACAGAGCAGAGCAGGTTATCTTCCACCTCAGAACAGAACACAATAGATAAAACAGCCACCTAAATAGACTAAGACTGGTCCCATCACCTTGTGCCTCTGCGAGCAGGCAGCCCAGACCGCTCATCAATTATGGTCCCTCTGCTTAAGCCTGAAAAAGATGGAACAACGCCCACTAGCTACAGACCAATTAGTCTTACTAGTTGCCTGTGCAAAACAGTGGAGAGTATCATAAACTAAGACCAAATTTTCACCTGGAAAGTAGAAAATTCCTTGCAGTACAGCAGACAGGCTTCAGTCAATGTTACTCCACAGAGGATCAAATTACATACCTCTCACAGGAAATTGAGGATGCTTTCCAAGGCAAGAAATCAGTATAGGTGGCATGGATTGACTTACAGAAGGCCTTTTATTAGGTATGGAAAAAGGATTGCTTCAAAAAATAAGAAACTACAAGATATGTGATAATATGTATAGATGGATTATAGCCTTTCTTCACAATAGAAGAGCCAGAGTACAAGTAAATGACCAAAAAATATAAGAAGGTACTGCTACGTCAGGAAGTGCCTATGACGCTTCTATCACCTACTCGTTTCCTCACATTTATCAATGATCTAATTGAAGAAATACCCTGTGGAACTAGAGCAGCACTATATGCAGATGAATTAGTTCTGTGGTACACACATGAGAGTGATATGGTTGCTACAAAAATGCTTCAGAGAGCCATGGACATTTTGACCAATTGGGCTGACAAGTGGTGTGTATCAATATAGAGAAGTCAGCTACAACCCTTTTTACACTTCACCAAAACAAAGAGCAGGAAACATCTATGTAAATAAAACTGTCTTAAAGGTAGATGATCAACCCACATATCTTGGTGTAACATTTGATGCCAAAATGACATGGAAAAATCATACCAGCAAAGCAGAAACACAGGCTAGAAGGAAGATAGCTATACTAAGGAAACTGGGTAGGATAACTTGGGGAGCTAATGAAAGAATTTTTAAAAATTTATCTCCACAAGCTATTCAACCACACTTGGAATATGGAACATTGAGTTCATCATCAAACACAACACTACAGAATTTAGAGTACAGAACCAAGTACTTAGAATCATTACAGGAATAATGAGATCAACACCAATAATAGAAAAGTAGAATATAGAAGGGATAGTCACTGTTAGAGCGCAGGGATACTAATTATAATTAATGGAGACAGGTTCCTTTCCCATCATATTCACCCAATGAAGGAAGGATTCAAGAATCTGTCACAAGGATGACGTAAAAGAAGTTTTATACACCTGGTCAACTAGACAGGTATCGGATCTTTCAGAGGTAACAATACTACTGATATCTCAACCAGTACACACCCCATGGGAAAAACAGACATATCTACAAGTGATCATCCAAACAACAATAACAGGTGTGTATGAGGATGAACAGCAGAATAATCTACAGAAAAGGGTGGCAGCTCTCAGCTTCCTCCACGACGCTTACCCAAGTGATCTTCAGACCAGAGTGTATATGAATTAGCACAGAATGCAGTAAGAAATGGGGGGAAGTGGTGTATATGTGGAATACCCAGATGGCACCACATATATACCAACGGGGAACTACTGCAACAACTATGACTCTATGACTGAAGTCAAAGCTATTTTTGCAGAGGCAGAGAAACTTATCAGACAGGACCTCACACCCTATTGTAATACTTACAAATGTATGATCAGTACTAGAGATACTACAATCCAATAAACTACAAGAGTTAGAAGTATTGTCCATAGTGCAAAATAGGTGTAGAATTATACTGCATTGGATTACATCACAGTGTGGAATAGCAGGATATGAGAGAGCTGATCGACCTGCCAAGGAGGGTTCTAACATACAACAACCGGATATAAACATCAGCTATCACCAAAATAAATCTATGATAAAGGCATAACGAAAGCCTAACCTGCCTTCACATGACGACTACCATCTACTTAACCTTACGGGCTCTACAGGCAAAATAGTATGGGTTGCTGGGTGCCTACAAGCTCAAAGATGAGCCCGTAGACCCTCATAGATATCATCCGATTCCCGAATATGGAACTTCACGAAGTAAAGCTCATATGATGTAGAATTCACGCCTTATATGATGTAGAATTCACGGCACACAAAGCTAGGAATACGTCACTAAAGGACAAATTCCTTTACACATTATGATTTTAAGAAAGGAGAAAGTCAGCTGATTTCTGGGATGACTGTCCATTTTCGATGCCATATTTTACTATCAAATGGAGTACCGCATGACATGGTTATTGATCGTGACTACATGTTTTAATTGTTGTTTTTATGTTTCTTATTTTGTAAGAAGGTTTTTTTTATTCATTCAAAAACACAAAAACAATATGTATCAGAGGTGCCACGTGTGTGCATGGAATATTATTACGTTGTATGTAGTTTTAGACCTAGTGTTGGACTTAGACATTGTATGTGATTTCTTCATGTTTTATTAGTTTGTTCAGTCCATACAATATTAGTTTGGATAGTTTGGACTTCAGAGCATATCCTTCAAGAATGTGCAAACTATGACACATTAAAAAGCACATACTGGCCTTCCGATACACTGATGAATGTTAAACTATTAGTGCACAAAACAAGAAATGGAAAACATTGTCAAATTTATACATGAAACAACACTTCAGATATAGATATTGCCGGGTCCCGAAAGGGGAGCAAAGAATAGCAACACTGTTAACCTTCCACGCATGTCGTAAAAGGTGACTAAGGAGGTTATGGGATCGAGTTGGCTGTCCCATCCCATATAGGGTCAATGACCCAAAGCCATGCTGAAGTCGGATGTGTCAGGCCGAAAGGCGCAGATATCACATCAATGCTGTAAACCATGATACAACGCATTCCGTTCTCCGGACTACATCCTGCTAATCTGCAGGAGTTTGAGAACGAACGCAGAAGAAGAAGATATAGATATTATTAGCTAACGAAAGAAGAACTAAGCCAAATGTCATATTATGCAATAAAATATGTTAATGTTTATTAGTAGGTGGCATTTAAAATTCAGAACTTTACCCCCCTACTTAAGTCTTTTTTAAATGTACCGTAAAAAAATTGTGTATAAACCCATCCGATTACAGATTTGAGAACGTGACAAAAGTCTAAGATCCGACTATAGACCGACATCCCAAAACGTAAGGATATCCCAAAAAAAAGTGACTTTTGCACAAGACTGTCATATGTAGACCTCTGTACAGCAGAATTAATTAGGACTTCATTCTTTATGTTTCTGATTATTGTCGTAGGTCACTATTTATATACTTGGAGTCGCATGTCAAAAATAGACAAGGCCGACCAGCAACATGCACAGAAATGCTCAAAATCTGCCTTTGAGGTGATGTTTACATTTTCTGTACACAGGTCTTATAGCATAGTAGACAGTCAGTAACTGTTTTAACATTTGCTTTACCATTATCGTGCACTCTGCGAGACTATAACGAGTCCATCTCGTGATTTTACTCTCCCACTTGTTATCTCTTTCTCAACTTTACCCCTCCGATAACCAGGAGGAAATTTGTTGTAGGCCTACTAATTGTGACATTACGGATTTTATCTAACTGATGTCATTTTCCCAGTAGAATTCCAACTTGGAAGGATTTGAATGACTATTGAAGGTTTTGAATGACTGTTTGTAGGCCTACTGGTACAGGTAATTTTTTTTCCTCTGTTACGTTTCTATAGCAATTATTTTTAATAAACATTTTGTTGTAGCAACTCAAAACCACTTTACTTTTGTCTTTTCTTATAGAAGTGTCTATCAAAACACTACCTAATAGACTAGGCCTAGATGATAAACTAGTAGATCGGTGCTATTTCATTTGTTTTTTCACAGACCATTACCGTATTTTAGCAAATAAATAACATTTAGATACTGGTATATATCGCCCTAGGCGTTTTATCCTGGCTTGAATTTATTGACAAAAACATGCAAGTCGCAGCTGTTTTACTTTTTTTTTTAATCGGTAAGATTTTTTTCCCTTTGTTACCGTGATTTAACGTAAAATTTTTTGTTTAATTTGACTGTACTCGTTTATAGGACAAGGAACATAAAGTAATCTCTGATTTTTTTTTCCAAAAATTCTTGGCTTATACATGCAATTTGACAGTACTCATTTATGAAGGGTATCTGGAAAACAAAAATACTTTTTGGAGCTTTTTTTTATTTTTATGGCAATAAAGGTGTACATACTGAATGTAATGATGTACAGTTTAGTGGTGTATGTGTGATTTGTTAGAAAATCGTGACGATGAAAGTTTCACAACAAACAAAATTAACAAGATATATTCAATGCGGGATAAATTTCATAACCAAAGTGCTTATATACTATTGTCTGTGAAAACACATGAATCGTTGATCTTAACATTATCAGCTACGTAAAATGGAAATTAATAATTTTCAAAATAATTCCTTAAAAAATAGCTGTCATAACAATGATTTCAACAAATTACGTTAGCAGCTAAAAACAGTCACTATCTATCTATACCACATCCTAGTTACCTGAACATTCGCGGAAAATAGTTGAATTATATTGTCTACTTTCATTTCCTGTTACCTGGATGAATGAAGTTAGTTTACAATTGTGATTTCCTTGTTGAAAGAAGTGCATAGAAATCAGCTATTCCAGTCGCTGATTGCTGAAAATACATTTCTTTTTCTTCAGCGTTCATTCTCAAACTCCTGCTAAATTCTCTTGTAGCATGACCATGGTCCTACTAGATTTCTAGCAGGATGTAGTCCAGAGAATGGAAATGTTTTATTTGCGCCAATGGCCGCCCGACATATCAGTCTTCTGCTGTGAAAATACATTTGGGTCCAGCGACTATAGTCATAGACAGCTTGGTAACGGTTAAGTTAACTAGGAACATAACTTCAATAAAGTAATTCATACCTTGTTGCTGCATTTTAAAATGGACAAAAAGGACACGTAAATGCTCAGAGGGATCGTTGCGAGCAGTTCACAAGTCTGGACTAGGACCTGGACACGAAAAGATTAGAATATGATTTTAAAAAAATTGTATATTCAAAATACAACACAAATTTACACTCAAGAAGATTACTTTAGTCTCATTGTCAATGAGAAGTTTTATCAATCTGCAGCCGACCAGACCAATTTGTATGCAACACAGCGTCAAGAACTAGCAGGAAAAAGGGAAAAAAGACAAGTACTGGTCACCTGTGACTACCAGTGAAACGCATCTTCAGTAGAAATATTTCATTCATAGCGAGTCCAAAGTTGCGATCACAAGGGGTACTATGAAAATTAAGTTTAATCAATGGCAGTGGATCCCATAACATGCGATCGTGATCAGATATAAGAGAGTTCTGGTGGGAGTATGGGGAAAATTTGTTCGACTCTAAGATGGTAGTGAAACAAAAAGGCTGCATTCAAAACATGAACCATATTTGTCCATTTCACATCAACACAGTCAGCAGTATTAGACAAAACATCTTACTAACTCAAGTCACATTTGTCATGGTTTGGTTGCCTGACACATGCTGTGAAGAGTGTTAAGTTCAGCAGCTCTAGCTATCGGCAATATTTCTCATATTTCAAATCTCTTGAGAGCCTAATATTTTATACTCTGACATTTATACTCTGGTTACAATTAACTTTACAAATGGCCTCTTCATTTACAGAATAGTTGCTATAACATGCATATCAAAACAAACAGGTTAACCTTTAGCAAGCCGGATTAAAAAATACAAAACCTCTTCCTGCCACCGGATTCTTTTTTGAGAATTTTCATCTTTTCTGGTTGGTGTTACGGAAATGCAATAACTTTTTTGTTATTCGTGATAAAAAAAAAAAAATTGTCCGTGCAAATGCAGAATTGAATACCGCAAATGTATGTATATTTTAAAAATTTTTATGTAACATACCCGGGGTTTGCGCAGGAAGTGAACACCTTTTTTGCGCAAAAAACCAACAGAAACAACAAGACATGGGTGTTCGGAAAACTCAATAACATTTTTGCTATTAGAGATTTTAAAATAATTTCAACAGATTTAAATGCAGAATTGAATACTGCAAATGGGTGTGTAATTGTTGTTTTTTTATGTATCTTACTCGAGTTTTGCGCAAGAGGTGAAGACATTTTCTTGAAAAAACAAAATATATGCAAAAAAGACACGGGTGTTCGGAAAACTCAATAACATTTTTGTTATTAGAGCTTTTAAAATAATATCAACACATGTAAATGCAGAATTGAATACTACAAATGGGTGTGTAATTGGTTTTTTTTTATGTATCCTACCCGAGGTTTGCGCAAGAGGTGAAGACAATTTTTATTTTAAAATTACATAAAAACAAACAACACAAATGACTTACCCACTGGCCATGCAGCTCTGGAGTAAACCTACAGGCTGTGCTGCTCTCCTACATGCTGTGCAGCTCAGAGGAACAATCAATTTTGAAATGTACCAATGTGTGGTATCTATGGAAGCAGGGGTAGGGGCACAGAGTGACCTGACATGCTGCGCACACGTACTGAGTCTGGTGACGCTTCTTTGACCGATCTGAACAGACTACACAGTCAGGAAGCGCAGGCTTGCCACTGGACAACCGTTTAGGATTTATAGCAATATGGTGTATTGCCAATCATGCTTTCATCGATACTGATTTCTTTGGAGAGGCCATAATACTGTTGGAACAGAGGAATAAGTTTGTCAACAAACCCCTGTATCTTGAACGCCTTGCTGTGACCCGGTTGCCCTCGTGCAACAGCTGTTGTGTTGTCTACAAGGTGCAGGAATGAAAGAATAGCTAAAAATCTATTCCTACTCATGATATTCCTGAACCCAGGCATCTTGATGAGACCATCATTAGACCAATACAATTCAAAGGAGGAACGTTTGGTCAGTCCCATCAAGAGCACCAAAGCAACAAAAGCTGTCATCTCATCAGCTGTGACTTCCTTCCACATCTTCACACGAGATGCATTGCCGGCGGCCTGTCCCTTCGAATCACTAACCTGCTTAGCGTAACGATTAGTTTCAGTTACCAACATGTTCACAATATCATCTGTAATAAACAGACGAAACACGTCTACCGCACTAATGTCATCAGCTAAGCCTATAGGTCCAACAACTTCATCGAAGTTGCTAAGCCAATCATGGCTATACCCCGAAGGAACACTAGAATTTCCAACAATTTCTTCTTCCAATATGTCGTCATCGGCCACGCTGCGAACTGAATCAGTATCACTATTATCTCTATCTAACAACACATCATCTATTGGAGCGATATCTGCATCTGTTAACGGCACACTTACCTCCTCATCCGAATCGGGATCCATTACGAACGCAAAATATATTGTATCCATCGTAGGCCTAGGTTGCTGTCGGAAAATGCGATGGAACAATGTCTTGACGCTACTGTAAATTATAACAAATGGACAGGGCGGACGTGAACTGGTACCGGCTTCGATTGCGCATGCCCTGAACTACATACATGCTGTGATTTGGCTGTTGTAAGCCTATTTGGCACAATGTCTCATTGAGTGAGTGCACTTGACAACGGTAAACAGCCGCCATCTTTTTTTTGTCAAACAGATTTAACAACGGCGCGGTGAAGGTTAATAAAGGCATTGTTGACATGACATAAATTTATACTATACACTAAAAAAGGACTTCTGCGGCCAAGACCAGAAAGCAACTAAAAAGATCAAGCAATGTTGACCATGATGAGCGTTTAAATTGTTGAGAAACCAGTGTGCAGTGTGAACAATTCTGATAAACAGGTTGTGACACACAGCAGGACTACAGGACTACTAGCAATGTGGCCATTGCCTTCACCTTTCAGTAAAATTGGAAAACCACTGAATGTGTTTGATAAATTTCTTTTTCTGAACTAGATCTTGCTGGAAATCCATTAGGACCATTGTTCTGCTACAAAAAAAACCCCAGCAGATGTTTGAGAACAAACAAATCAATTCCACTAGAAAAATACACACAAAATAATGTATACACAACAAGCATACATACCTGAAGGAGGCACTTTTCACAATAATGCTTTGTGTGCTAGCCCTTCAAGTGGAATGATAACTGTAATAAACAATATATCTAGTAAAAACATCAGTAATCATATCAATTATCCACATACTAGCAAACTCATTTTATTATTTCGATGAAAGGATATAAATGCTCTCACTTCCAATGTGCAATGGTTTTCTCTAGACCAAACGTTCCCAAAGTCAGAGGTACCGCCCCCATGGGCGTTAAAAAATTATAGGTGGTCGGTGGCTAATTATAGAAACAATGTATTAAAATTAATTATTTTCATGATTATGTGATTGGATAATCATTAATATTTAAATTTTGGATTTTAATTCATCGTATGCCTGTCTTACACGAACAATTTTTCATCAATCTTTTATTACAATTATTTAATAATTTGAAAATTGACCATATCCGACAGAAAAAGATGCCAATTTTCTATTTCAATGAGATCATAGATAAATAGTGCAGAAGTTATTAATTGTATTTCCATCTTTTCTTTTCATGTGGGTAAAATTGAGTGCTGTAGCGAATCAATATCTAGAAAAGGATATATATTGTGTGTATATATTAGTGGGGAAACTTCTGTTCCAGCAGAATTTGCTGGGAGAAATATAGCCATTTTAAAAAAAAATTTCAACAGTCTCTCAAAAAGGAAGATTTACTTACATACTGCCAACACTTGGAGGTTCTCAATGCTGATTTCAATTGTGCTATTCGATGATATTCTAAACATGGATATACCAAATTGGGATCTAGATAATTTCTCAAGTGTAATCATAGCAGGATCATCAAATTTAGAAGAGACACAAAGAACCCACAATAAACGAACTAAATATGAAATTGAAAAGTGAATAACAAAAGTTATGGCTTCAGAAATCAATAGACACTGTACTCTGTATGAGAAATAGTGCAGAAGTTATTAATTGTATTTCCGTCTTTTCTTTTCATTTGGGTAAAATTGAGTTTAGTGCTGTAGCGAATCAATATCTAGAAAAGGAACTGACTACATATAAATGAGCTTATCGATTTACGACTGTTTTTACCAAAAGTTGAACTCGATATTAAGAAACTTTTTAAAATGCATCAGTCTCTTCCTTCACATAATTTGTATGTTATTTTTGTTCACATAATATTATTTTTGCTTTGTATTTTTACTTTATAAGTTCGAAATAAAACTTATTACCGTATTTTGGTGATCCTAATTATAGTACCGGTCTAACTGCACCTAATTGTATATACCTATTTATGGTTGCCGCACTTCTCCCCCGAAAAGCTTGTTACTGTTAATTTCCTCATGGTAGCAAGTTTCTTCTCGTCTTTGTCTCTTTTTTTCTGAATTTGAGGCCTCCATGTCAGTCTCTTATGTAGTGTGGTGCCCAAGTACATCACTCACTTCTTTATTTGGATACATATATTTCCAAGTTTTCTCTCTCTCTCGCTTTGAGAGCTTGAACTGTGTTGACTTTTCAGCCATGATCTTTATCATCCATTTCTCCTGTAATGCTGCCATGTTTACTGATTTTTGTATTTTCTTGTTGCCGATCTTTAGATGTTCTACACACCACCAAGTCATCAGCATACAAAGCAGCTCTAACAGTATAAGCAGTAATGTATAATTAGTTACTATTTACGTTGAAAATATCAAACGACTTGAACATGGGATTCAACACACAGAAAACTGTTAATTGGGGGGGGGGGGGGGGTGGCGGCCTTACAACATTTATGTCTTGCATAGTGGGCAGGGGTCGAAAAATGTGTGGAAATCTATGCTCAAGAGCTTTCATATCCAGAGAACGCCAACTCCCAGCTGTATGAAATGCTTTGAAAAGAAACCTCCTACTCTGAGGAGATTGATGTAGAAGGCATGTTTCATATTGTATGAAGACAATGCTGTAAGCTTGCATGATTAAATTATAGGCTAAAAAGCAATATTTTAATATTTAGAAAATAAAGATACAAAGAGATAAAAACCACAGAAATGTAATTACATGATGAGAAAGTACAGCTTCTAGACCTGTATATTCATATTATAACATTGCTTTTGTGTTGCATGTAGTCTCCGTTTGATTTTGTGGTTCCATTCTGTTTGTTCATCCCTTTCTTGATAAAGATCTTTTGGTCAAAACATCGTTCTTGTATATTTTTAAGAATATATTACGTAAAACTGCTATTTAACTCATTTCATAATTATTTTTCCAATATTTACTTACTGTACTGTGCATAGTTTTAATGCAGTCTTCAGATGAATTTTTTTTTAATAAATGAATAGCAGAAAACAAAACAGACATCTTAAATTATGAGTTCACATGGCATCACACTGACAACTGAGACTTACATTAAAAAAATGATGGAATGTTGTATTTATAGATGTGCAACTAATATAACTCAGATAGTTATATTACCAACAGTACCTGCTTTAGTTATCAAGGTGTTGTACATGTACTTAAAACCAGTTGAAGTACTGTCCTTGGTACTGATGTGCACAATATCCTCAGATTCAGAAGCTAACAATTAAAGACACTAACTTCTTCTGCGTTCATTCTCAAACTCCTGCAGATTAGCAGAATGTAGTCCGGAGAACGGAATGCGCTGTGTCATGGTTTACAGCATTGTTGCGATATCTGCACCTTTCAGCCTGACACATCCGACTTCAGCATGGCTTTGGGTCACTGACCCTATATGGGATGGAAAGCCAACTCCATCCCATAACGTCCTTAGTCGCCTTTTACAACATGCGTGGAAGGTAAACAGTGTTGCTATTCTTTGCTCCCCTTTTGGATCACGGCAACACACGGGCGAAAGACACTAACAAGTTCATGAGAGCTTTCTGTGACAATATACAGAATGCTGTGCAAAGCAGAATGATTTACTCCACAGCAATTTATTGCAGTTTCACAAGACACTAGGTTTAGGCTGCTCAGTAGTTATTATCACTTTGCTAAATGCATCACACTATATTACCACTTCACACTATATTCCCCATACGCCTATACCTCATTTCGTAAAAAAAAATGTTTTAACACTTACATGATTATAACTTGTAATTGTGACATGGACCCAAGGAGATCTGCAAAAATTAAGATTATGTCAATGTAACATCAAATTTCTTTCAAATTATGTCAATACAACATACTAAATTCATTTGGATCCCGTTGGGACCCATCGTGACAAAATTTATTGGGTTGCTTACCAATCCAGCTCACCATATGGGAACAAAAGCGATTATGAAATTGAATCCATATTTGAGCTAAGTATATTAATATTAATGAACTGCTTAGTTGGATTCTCTGGATTCAATGGGTAAATGTGAAATGTCAAGGTTAAACAGTGGTTCATCTTAGTTGACGAAAACCATTGCAACCTCGTTAGATGTTGGTTCATTATAGCGACAATCAATTGACGATCGCATTTGAAAAGCATATTTACTATTGGGATCTCTTCCAGTTTAAGCAACATTCTGAATCTCTCATTTCGATATCAAACATTAACTGATACGACTGCTGGTCTATGGTGCTAACGGAAAAATTGATCAATTTTATCAAGAAATTCTCTTTCGCGTGTAGCATTTGCTGTGCATACTTGTCGAACTTCTGTTGCTCGAGTAGTCCAAAACATGCAACTGAGCGAACTGTGGAACTTTATTGTATGACGGTTGTATGTGGGAAGTTTGATAAGTTTGTCCATGAACTTTTGTTTTGCGTTTGCTCCATTGTAACCAGCACGGATATCCGTGCGAATTTCGCTGGTAGCGTGATTACGTTGTGCCACCGTTATGCGCCTTGTAGGCCTAGCACATCCAATTTCGGCATGCCTTGACAATTCGGGTGGGATACCCTAGCCTGTGACAGCCTCCATATCTGTCTCCAGGCATGTGTGTATGTGGTGACTCTTCGCCCAGGCGATTTTTGCTGTCGTCTGTCTCGCATGAGGTGTTCCACTGTCTATGAAATTGCCTCGTATAATTGGACATACTGTGCCTGTGCCCATCAGGTACTGAACCGTTTCTCATCCGTGAGCCTGGTTCCTTAAGGGGAAGAACTCAACAGAAGAGTTGGAACCTGGCTCTTTCGCCGTCTTAGCCGAGGTGTCATTCACCTACATCGTGGGGTGCAAAGGGAACGCCATGCACTAGGCGGACCCAGGGTTAGCAGATAACCAAGATCCCAAATGTACCTCCACGGTGCACCCTGGAAACAGAAATACAGCAGCTCGAGCTTATTCTGGCCAAACCTTTTGGGGATCGTGTCAGAGAATGTGGAGGTAGCAGATGGAAAGAGATTTGACTGCACAAGAGACAGACAATATCTCCGACACCACCAGCATCACCACATTTAGCGACACTGTCGACATACAGTGAAGCTAGTCAGTCCAGTCCGAACATTGGAGGGGCGGCCAATGTAAAATGCACGTAAAGGTAGATGCATGGCAAGAGACAAATAGATTTCATACCGAGTACAATGAAACAATGAAAGGGCAGAACAGCGCGAACTGCAAATAGAAAGTGAAAAGTCCCTAGGAAAGGGGAACTACAAGCTCCATCAGCTCGAGACAAGCTTCTAGTTACCTGTGTTCCTTACAGGCAGAGACCCAGACCCATCCATTGGCGTTTGGTAAAGCAAGAAGACCTAACCCAACTCTAATGTCGAGCCTTCCTAAATCGGAAATATGCTCGCGAAGAGAAAGGGTTCTTACCCGATGGGCTTAGGCAAGAAAGGGACAACGATGGCAGTCCTGGCCCAACTCTACTGTCAAGGGTTCCGTACCCGATGGGCTCAGGCACAAAAGGGACAACGATTTAGCCCTGGCCCAACTCTACTGTCAGGTTTTCCTACACCGGAAATACACTTGAAGAGAGAAAGGGTTCAGTACCTGATGGGATCAGGCGCTATTGGGACAAGGACGCTCAGCTCGAGAACGCCTTGCTCTCTAAAGCGTGGTGTGAGACTCCAACTTGGACAAGGGGTACACGATGTCGGTGAATGACACCTCGGCTAAGAGGGCGAAAGAGCCAGGGTCCAACTCCTCTGTTTAGTTCTTCCCCTTAAGGAACCAGGCTCACGGATGAGAAACGGTTCAGTACCCAATGGGCACAGGCACAGCACGTCCAATTACATGTGGCAAGTTCATAGACAGTGGAACACCTCGTGCGAGTCAGACAAGAGCAAAAATTGTCTTGGCGAAGAGCGGCCACTACGCGTGCCTGAAGACAGATATAGAGGCTGTCACAGGCTAAGGGTAGCCCACCCGAATTGCAAGGCATGCCAAAATCGGATGTGCTAGGCCTACAAGGCGCATAACAGTGGCACAACGTAATCACGCTCCCGGCGGAAATCGCACGGATATCCGTGATGGTTACAATGGAGCGAACGCAAAACAAAAAAACATATGCACCCTGCCTGTTAGGAAATGGGGGCTTTGACTTCTAGTTCATTTGTTCTCAAATTACTGCAGATTAGCAGAATGTAGTCAAGAGAACAGATTGCAGTGAGTCATGGTGTACAGCTATCTGCATCTTTTGACCTGACACATCAGACTTCAGCATGGCGTTTAGGTCACTTTAACCTTCTATTAGATGTGACAGTCAACTCCGCCCACAAATACCTCCTTTCAAAGACTCTTAAACATGCCTAGCAGGAAGAAGTACTACTGTACTTTGCAGTACCCCTTTCAGGTCTCAACAACATGGGTGGTCTTCTAGTCCAGGGTGCAAAGAATAGGACCACTGTCTTCTTTTCAGGCATGTTAAAGAATATAGAAAGTTGGGGGATAGACTGAAAACCTGTCACCTGAGAAAACATAATCGTTGTCACTGCTTGTCTTGATTTCTTACTTTTGTCTTCTATCACATGGTCCCATGGATGGTGAAGAGATGCAGGTCAGTGGACACTGCACCTTTGTCTTTTTGTAGCAAAGTCATTTGTGGCTGGGAATGCTAAGTGTCCCATTACCACAGAACTGACAAAAGAATGATAAACTTGTTGGCCCAGAAGTATATGCTACGCTTCTGACAGGATGCAATGATCATTGGATACAGATGCATTGGAATGTCTCCCTTCAACAGTCACAACATGCATCACATACCCCACCCTCCCCAAAATTACTAATGTCTTTGAGACAGTAAACCGTATGCAAGTTTGGGTGTAACCTAAAATACTCGAGAAGGACCTGTGCTTTTATTAGAAAGCTATGGGCTGTCAAGAGCTACATTATCACAGCCAAAGGGATTATTTCATCACCATCATCCATGCCGAAATCGGATGTGCTAGGCCTACAAGGCGCATAACGGTGGCACAACGTAATCACGCTCCCGGCAGAAATCGCACAGATATCCGTGATGGTTACAATGGAGCGAACAAAAACGAAACATCACCATCATCAATATGCACCTGTGGAGCCAGACGATTGTCTACTATGTGGAATTGTGTACTTACTATAAATCAGAGTATATCTATCTTAATGATAATAAACTTAGTAGAGTTATAAACTTGTCATGCAGCTAAGCTTTAAATTGTTTTCTTTAATGACAGTACTGGTGACAAATCTTGCAGATACTTTCTCAAATACTCCATATGTGGCCAATGTTCCTGTTATATTGGTTAGACAACTGAATGTTCAGTTGTATGTGCATAAAAAAATCTACTACAGTTGAAAAACAAGATATAACAAAGCACATGTGCTAAAATAAAAAATATCACCATCTAATATATTCATACAGCAGCAATTCACTGGTAATTCTGTGAGACTGATGGATTTGATTTTATGATTGGTAGTTATGAATTTTCAATTGTAGTTGCGAGTACTTAGTAGCTCAATGGCATGCTTAAAAAAGTGCATGCTTTCTAAGGTTGACTTAGCATCTCATACAGCAAGTTAGATACCGTTGAGTGCCTAAAGCTTGATCCTGATATTTGTGAGAGAAGAGCACTCCATTAAGAGGTGTTATGTCTGGATGAGATCAGTGTCTGCAATCAGTTATAATAGGTACTGTTTATAGTTGATAGTATGATTTTTATTAAATGGTATTTATTTAATGTAGGTTAAATGAGTATCCATGACAATCAGAGGTCAACCGAGTGTAATGACTCAAATTGGATAACAGTGTAATAATATATATATATATGTAGTTTCACATTCAGTCTTTTTATTCTTCCTATATTCAATCTAAAACTCCTACTGGTTAGATAGATGTAGTCAGGCAAATAAATTTTGTTGTGGTTTGTTTGTCATTATCCCCAGAAATTATGAGCGATTGCTCTTACTTTCTATGTGCAGTAGATTGGTTTCTCAGAGCTTTCTTTCATACCCAGGAGACTTATCGTTTAAAGTTTTGATATGACATATGTGTCATGACATATCTAATTTCAGCACGGCTTTTTAATCACTGACCTATGGGATAAGACAGCCAGCTCCACCCCCAAACCACCCCTTATTTGCCACGATATGAATAGTCAGTGTCAGTATTCTTTTCTCCCCTTTATGAGAAAATGACTTCACACAGCAGATAAAATAGTTCCCAATGTTGCACAAATTTTGCCGCCAACCCTATAATCTCACGCCATATAATTACTATCTGCTCATGAACCAAATGAAGTTGTTTTCTGACCTACAGACAGATATTCATAAGTTCTGGAAACATTCAAAAAGTACTGGAAAAACTAGAATCTAGAGCTGAAACTCTACTATCTGGTGTGAGAGTAGAAAGAAACTCATACTTTCCAATGTTTTATCATCACCATTTCTGATATCTTTTGCTTTATGAAGCATTTAGGTATTAAGTATGTTGATTAACCTCTTTGCACACCAGACATGTCCATAGGTGCTCAGATCTCTGCTTCAGTTAATCTCTCAGAGTATAACAGCTTATGGTTCTGTATTGGTTCTCTGCTCTTTTTTAAACCTTAATGGACTTTTAATTCAATTTGTTTTCAAATTTCATCATGTAAGATCACTCACGTGCTAACATTACAGAGACAAAACAATTTTGGGGGGAAATTTCTTACCAGTGTTAGATATGCAAGGCAGTGTTGAATAATTTGGCAATGGAAATGACACCCTAGAAAATACAAAAAATATCAAAACTTCAATGTCATTAACTTTTGTATTCATACTTGAGATTTATCTTTGTGATTTGAGTGATAAGAGTGTTGTGCTGCTAGCTTACAGTAAGTGTGTGATATTTGCATTTTGTTAGCCTAGCCTATCAGATTCAAGATTTTACATAATTTCTTCTGCATAGAGAATTCTTTTGGGCTTGCTATATCTTAACCTTTAGGACCTTATGGTTGCAACATTGCGCCTTGCATGTGCATCCCATCTTGCCTGTGGTCGCAATCACGCGCCATACAATATCGCTTGATTCCCAAGTACGGAACTTCACAAAAAATGAACCTATGACGTATAAAGCCCGCCAACCAAAGCTAGGAATATGTAATTTTCGCCCAAAGCTCACATTTGCCGGCTAAATTGTTATATAGAGCAGTCCTGTGTGATTTGTGAAGCTGTGCTCTTGAGCGACATTTTTGCCTACCGTATGGTACATGAATTTAACTATGTAGCATAAACAATGTTTTAAGTTCCGTGTCGTGTGGGCCAGGATTTTCCTACTTCGACATGAGGGTGGTATCTCATGAAACCTACCTGAAACCTGGTTTTCAGGGGACCTATCATAGATTATCATTGCTATGTGGCACAATGTGTTGTACCGCCCAAATGTTCTGTCTGTGTCGCCATCTTAATGCAACCAAAAGTCTGGTATTCAGTATGTTTAGGATGATGTGACGTATGCTATCATGCCATATTTTATCAGCAAGTGCCTGCCAGTTTCTTTATGGGGGAAGCTTTCTGCTCTACAAGTCAAATCGTGCTTCCAGGAAATGAGATTGTCTAATTAGACCTCAAGGTAAGTATTATTTTCTCCATCTTTTTTAAATATTTGTATGTTTCCATTCCCTTGACGATTTGATAATAGTAAAATGTTGATGTGATCTTAGCATAAGAAAATTAATAAGATATATGGGTTATACTTTCTTTTAAACGGGCATAATTTGTTTGCTGCAATATTCATAAGAGGCAGGTCTTGATCACTCTGTGGCCAAGTATTTGTTGTGACTGTGTTATGTTCTCTACTCTATGCCCTCACAATTCTCCCCAGCATCGAGTTTCCAGATTCCCTTGAGTTTTTTTTTTTACCCTGCTTACAATATCACAAGATAAGGGCATGTTCTGAGTGGGTGTAATGTCAGTTTGCAAGACACTTGCACATCTGGGACATTAGGCAGGGCCCGGATCCACTCAAAGTAGAGATATGTTCCTCCTTATCATTCAGGATCACTGGTGAGGGCGTCGAGATTGGACAAGAATATGTGGTACATAAGAACAGAGGAAGAAGGAAAGACCTGGATATACCACCAAGCACTCTGCCACTTCCATAGCAAGATTTGTTTGAAACAGGGGTACCTCATGAAGGTGTTGCTATGGGCACATTTGTGCATGATGCCTTTAATGAAAGAATATTAGTGTCAGCCGGACAGTAGCTTCCGCATCAATCAGCTGCACCTGGACTGTGAGAGGCTGCTGTAGAGCGCTTCACAAAGTCCTTGACTCTTAAGCAGGACACCCAGGCAGTTGGACATACACTTGTGTTTTGCAGGACTTTTGTGGCTATATGCAGGCATCAAATCTGTTTAGTAACTTCTCATTTACAATCTTTCGGTAAAGTTCTCCCAACTTGTCACAGAAGATTTAGCAATGGATATGAAAATTTGTCATATTTATTGTTATCAAATGTGCCAGGTCAAAATGTGCCAATATCACAGCAATACTGTAAACATGACAACACATTCCATTCTCTGGAATATATCCTGCATATACTTAACAGATATACAAATCAAGTGCCATGCTCAATGGCATAGACAATCATGTGTCTCCACAACTGTTGCTTGTATTGTTAATAAGTTCATTTGGTGACATATTTTTGTGCCACAGTGACAACCCATCCAGAAATCTCAGTCTTCCTCTCTCTTATCCCCTTGATCTTTCAGGTGGTGGCTAAATATTCAAGTTTTGCTTTTCTAATCATGTGTCCTAAAATTCTTGACTGTATGCTTATAATTTTTGCTATCAATTTCCTTTTTACTCCAGTATCTGAGGAGCGCATGGTCATAGGTTAGAACGCTGTTCTCAGACCCTGGAGGTCTCGGGTTCAATCCATGGTTGGGACAGGATTTTTTTCTTTCAGAGGTACAATCAAAATACTTCCTGTACATAACAGCGTCTGCTATGACAAAGCAGCCTTTATTTCCACAGCCCATAGAAAGTCTTTCTGCACTCCTTCACAAGAAAACATGCAGTAACAAAAGTTATCTGATGACTTCTACATTAGTTTTCTTGGCTGTCCATGAAATCTTCATCATTCTTCTCAAAAACCTCATCTCAGTTTGCCTCCAGCTTATCTTGAGCTCATGTTTTGTCCATGCTTCAAAACTATAACAAAGGATTGTCTCAATATAACATCCTAGCACTCTACCTCATATATGCATCGAGTATATCTCAAGTGAGAACTCTCACTCACTTTAATCCAATTTTCATAGCGCAAGTAGATTTCAGCATAATTAATTATCCAAAAAAAGTCCTGCGGCGTTGGGGGAGTGGCAAGTGTGGATACACTGACAGCCATAGGCACAAACTTGCACGTAGGCGACTCAGATCGTCCGTATGCCAGACATGCGCCTTCCAAAGAGATTATTCTATGGCGAGCTGTGCGAAGGTAAACGTTCAAGTGGAAGGCAGAAAAATCGCTTCAATGATCACCTAAAAAGCTCAAGCACTGCAGCATCGATTTTAGCTCCTGGGAGACTACAGCACTTGATCACTCAGCCTGGCACACCCAGTTCACTGCTGACATCACGAAATTTGAAAAAGAAAGAACACTGCGGGCAATCCACAAGCGCAAGAAGCGGAAGGACAAATCCGAAAATTCTCCTACCCCAAACCTGCAGCAATCCTGCATGCACTGCAATAGAACTTTCCGTGCACGAATTGGACTCATCTGGCATCTACGAACCGCAAACCAAATTAGTTAATTACCAAATTTTTTTTCCATCGCATTTAATGTTTTTCATGCAATGCTATCTTCACTTGCGAAGGAGGAACATCATCCTCACCGATACTCCAGTTTTTTTCTTTAGTGTTTTTCTCATCTTATAAATCCTGATGTGGCATGTGCAACAGATATACAGTTCAAGAAATATATCCCTCTCTGTATGAAACAAAGGTATTATGAACTACTGTAGGCGCAATACTGAAGGTGCAAATGAAATAATGTGCCTGTCAATAAGTCATTTCTTGATCAAGTAAGAGTTCATTGATATTTCACAATCAAAAGAAATAAATTACTAGGGACTTCTGGGAAAATGGCACGAAGTGACAGCTGTGTTATTTCTTGTGACCACAAATGGAAGTCCAGTTTAATGTTCAAGACTCTTTGCATGGAATATGTGGTTTCTTTCTGTATGTATTAGAGATCACTGTGTAGCCATGTGAATTTCCTGTTACAACACAGACAGGATTAGCAAACCATCAGAGAGAACAAAATGGCTTGTAGTAAAAAGGAGTTTTCTGTAGGCAAACTTGTGACAACTGAAATGGTATGTTTGCACAGAATATTAGGGATATTACTAAGAGACAATGAGGATATTAGACAAAGAACAGGCACCATCCCAATCTTGAAACATATAAAGAGACAACAGATCAAATGGTTTGTACACATCAGCAAACTACCATCAGACAGCATAACACAGCAAGCTATGCTATACAGATACAGTGAAGGCAGACCTAGAGGCTGGCCACTAAAAAGATGGACCACCGAGATAAAAGAGGCAACAAATTCCACAGTATACTCAGCACACATGAGGGCCATCTCCAGAAAACTCTTCTACCCCTGATGCTGAAAGACAACAAAGGGTTTAGCGAATAGATAGAATGGAATAAATGTTCTGCCACCGCAACAAAGGTTGGCTGCATGACGAATAGTAGCACCAAAATTTTAACTGTAATATGAATACTTTAGATTAAGAAGGTAACATTTCGTTGTATGATTTAGCATACCTACAGTTTGAATATCTCACTATTGGACATAACATTGCACAACAGTAAACTCTCAGTAGATAACATGCCAATATAATGAAATTTTGCTCTTGTATTTCATGTGTATAATTACATTTACCTTTGTGGTGCCACATGTGGATGCAGTGGCCCAAAATTGGAGCAAAGAATAGTGACTGAAAAGATTTTTTTTGGGTGGGGCTATCCAATTTTCACAGAGTCAAGTGACCCAGAAGCTGTACTGAATTAGGATGTCATGCCAAAAGGCACAGATATTGCAGCAATGCTGTAAGACAAACCATTTCGTTTTCCGGACAATAGGAGTATGAGAATGAATGCAGAAAAACCCAAAAGTGCACATCAACGGGGAAACAGAAGCTCCGGCTCTGATTATCGTCAGCTACCAACATGCATATGGTGATCAAGCTATAACAGGTAACACATGGGGTGTGGTGAAAAGTAACAATGTGTAGGACATGATAATTCCCTTATGGGTGAATGGAGAATCAGGCAAATTTAGCCCTGCATAATTGGAGAGCCCCCTTGAATAGTAAGCAATGAATAGTTGGCTGTCCCACACATCCAAATGCTCATATTCCATGACTGTATTGCTAAGGACACCTCCGACAGGAAAGGATGCTTGGCAGGACAGCTAAGTTCATGACTCCAGTTCTGCATGTTGCAGAAAATAACCACAAACTCCTAGAAAGTACCTATTACTCCATGTCAAAAAGGCTGGTGCCACTCAGACTTCAGTGGACTTGGATTGCTTTCTGTTTTGGTGTCATCTAATGTACCTTCGCCTTAAGATTTCCTCTCTAGGTCTTTCTATGTGATTCCAATACAGATCTCTTCCCCAAGATGTTCCTAGTCTTCAGACTTTTCCTTCGCTGTTGATTATATTGTATTTATCTTGCAAGTTTTCTGACTTACTCAAGAGTAGGCCTATGTATAACCCATCTCAATGTGAATTCACTAGACATGATTTGTAAGAAAACATGATGTTGCCCTGTTATCAAAGCAAGTGATCAATTATTTCAACTGTATATATATTCATATAGGCTATAGAATGGGTTATCACAGTATGTGAGAATGTCAGCAACTGAATTCAAATGAAAAACATATGACAGAAAATTACACTTACCAAATAACAAAACTTTATTTATACTGCAAGGCAAGGTGAAAGATCTTTGGATATCAGCTGGTGGGAAAATAAAAACAAACATTAGGCCTATTTTTTAATAAGCCTATATATAGGTCCTAAAATATAAGTAGCTTTTTGATAGTTCTTCTTAGGCCTAGTTAACTTAGGCACATAATATTATTCTAGGCCATCCAATAAAAGTAGGTCTTTGCCTAAGGCAGGGCTTGTTTCTTAAGTTAGAGGCTACTTTACATCTTTTGCTGTGGACACATGAAGTATTGCAAGTCTTGAAATTAGTCTTAAAATACATCATAAAGCCCCTGATTCGTCTTCTGCTCTTTCACTCCTCACAAAAAGGCTTTTTTTAACATCAGTTGAGTTAACACATTTGTAACATACTGAAGTCTGAACAATGCAACATGAAACTGCCTGTAAGTCAGTTGTCATAATAACTCATAATAATCATTGGATTAGTACGATCACTGTACCGCAAAATGTGCAGGAAAATATGTGATTATAACTATTAGCGTCATAAATAATGTTTGTGTGAAATAGACATTTCTGAAAACGTCAATCTGTCGTACAATGGCAAGCAGTTCATTGGAGGTCAGGATCACCTCCCGAATCACAAACGACTCGCGAAGCGGCGAAAAGAATCAAAGATGGCGGTGCAGACTATACAAATTTGGTTAAGTCTATCCAGCAAGACACCATCGCTTGTAATTCTTTGCACCAGTCCAGAATATCCAATATATAAATCCCTGACTAAATCTGTAACCAGATTCTACGTGCTATGAGTTACCATCAACAATGTAAAGTTATTAATAATATCTAATTACTACGTATTTATTTATATCATTTTAGAAAGCTGCTACCGCTTACCTTGGTGGTTGGGAAATTCAGTGGCCCTTTTCCTACCCTGGAAAAATTGCACATATCACAGAATCTGCTTCAAGTAACTACAATCATATTAAATTTATCTACATAGCACCGGTTAGGAGACATGTTTTACGAAAAACAATATTATTTCCCAGTATTTTTTCGTTCAAGCCATTTCTAATAATGGCAGAAACAGTTTAGCAAGCTTTGGTCGCGCAATATCGTCCTGGCGCATGCGCAGAAAAGTCACGTGGACACAAGAACCTAACTTGAAGTCTCGCTCTTTTCCACCACATACCCACCTCACCCACTTTTTACCCTTCTTTTTTTCTTCCATCTTTAACAATATCTTTTTTTTCTATCACAGAGGTTCTACATGGGATAAACGATCACAAATTTATAAAATATTATCTAAATATAATTAATATTATAATAAATATATATAATATAAGCCTATAAGTAATAAATACTCTCACTGATCGCTATTGAGATTTATGATTCATTATTTTGGCATGTTGCACATAATTGAAATGGATCTAGTCTGCATTTTCTGATTTAGAAGGTCAAAGGGTCGTAAAATACACATTATTGAACGTTTACACGCCTTTCAGCACTTAGTTTGTTCCTTTCGTGCCTCAGGCGGCACTGCCTGTGCATTTAGGCCTATATTGAGATCATGATTTTTTTGCTGAAACAGAGTGTAGCGAGAATCTGTGTTTGTATTAATGTGAAAATCTGATTCACGCTTATTATTTTTATCACATTAACTATTGCAGATACTATTTGGAAAGTGGCAATTTATTCGGTAATCCACTAACATTGCCGAAACATCATGTTAAATATAAATCTAGAACTAGTGAATCCGACCAATATTGTCCCAACTTGTACAACAATTGTGTTTGAGAGATATCTCAGAAAACTGGTCACGGATAGCATAAATAATAACCAAAGTCAGAGAATATCCGACAAGATGGAGAGCAGTTCAGGAATTACGTATAAGCTACACAAGCTATAGCTTAGGGCTCCCAAAAATTTCATCCGAAAATCATATTTGGCACCGATATATAATATATGGACGTATAAAGTGCCCCAGATCTCAAATAGCTTAGGGCCTTATAAGTCTAAATCCGGCCCTGATGGAGAGTACCGTTTGTCATATCATTGTATTGATCGTAGGGCCTTTGTGTTTATTTCTAGTTTGTGGTTGTTTCTTGATAAAGGTCTCTATTTGAGCGTAATGTGTGAAAAAATTCCTGTCCCTTTGGTTGTTTTTTGTATATTATTTCTTATTGACATTACTTTACATTTTGTCTTTTTACTATTTATATTAGCAATCAGTGACAATAATACATTATCCTAAGTGTGGTCGCCGATAGGTAAATTTAAAAACATGAAATTGTTTATATATAGGTTTGAGTGAACGCCAAAAATCAGTCTTGCGTTCCATTCAAACAAGTCATGCAAAGATATATATATATATATAAAGACCGAAAAAAAAGTACGAATCGTTAGTCTATTGTATTACAGGTCTACAATCATTCCTCAAATTTTGCTAATTATATTGCATTTTTTGTTAAAACTAAAATGTCACCAAGATATTATACCTTTCATTATCAGCTGTTTTCAAAGCATACCTGCTTTGTTTTCGAGACCATTGTGTCCTCTATCCCAAACATAGCCTCCGTATTCCTGCCACTTGCTCGTAATGCAGACATAGGGAAGTATCCAACACTGTTTATCGAACGTTAAGCGAGACACAGCAGCCAAGAAAATCAAGCAGGTCGAGTTTTAGACGTGCAGAGAACGATAACGTAACCTGCAGTTGGCCTTCGGCGTTCCGAGTTCGTTTGGAACGGGGCCAATACTATATTTTTCTAGCGCCTGAATTTTATGAGACCGTCGCATTTCTCTTTATATCAATAGTTGTGCTTTTAATGTAGTTTTATAGTTTGATGTAAATAGTACGCGATTTCTTACTTTTTTTTTATTGGTACGCTATTATCCAGGTGACGCATGTGATCAATTGACTGGCAGTGTGGAAAATATGGGGCTGGAAACCCAATGAACGGGGATTTAATTTATGTGTTTACCAACACATGTAAATTAACTATTGCAAATACGCTATTTCCATATAAGCTGTCTAATAGAAAACGCTTGCAAAATCAGAGATTAAAATTAAAAGTGAAGCATCTTCTTCTTTGTGAACTCCAGGAATTGCGAGCGATTGGCTTTTACTTCCTGTGTGCAGTGGGGAGGTTTCTCCGAGCTTTCTTTCATGTCCAGGATGCCAAAATTGGAAACATATCCTATTCAGGATGTGGCCATCAATCCAACATTTTTGGCTATAGTTATTTTTTAAGTAATATAAATACATTCAGTAGTATGCCATTGTTTTTTAACGGTCCGGATGCACAAATGCATGTGGCAGTATTCGAACCCGGTACCTACGCTCCTATCAACCGTGGACGTTAGTCCAATTTGGTTATATCAGAGATTTAGAGCCATAAATAAAATAATGAAAGTCACAGTTCTGTTAATACAGCCACGACGACATCCGAAAGAATTTTTTTTTTTAAATCAGAGATATTTTGGCATACACTTGTTATCAATCAAGTGTCATGCCGACTGGAGTAAACGATCATGTTTCTCCACGACTCTCTGTCTCTTGTGTTGTCAATAAGCTCGGTTGGTGAGCTTCTACCGTGCCATGATACAAGCCGATTTAGTAACTTCTCTTTATCGTCCCCTATCTCTTCTCCCTTTGATCTTTCCAGTGGTTATTAAGTGTTCAAGCTGTGTTCTTCTCAGCACATGCCCTAGAAACCTTGACTGTCTGCCTCTAATGTTTGATATGATTGATCTTTTTACGCATTTGATTGACTGATTCGTCTAGACCAGTGGATCCTAAACTTTTTGCCTGTAAACTCCTTGACGATTTTTTTGTTTTCCACTATCTAATTTTGTATCTACCTCCGCCGAAGACGGATGTGTCGGGCCATTGACGCAAATAAAACGGCGACACAACGCATTTCCATTCTCTGGACTGCATCCTGCTGTAGATCTAGTAGTACTGTTACAGGAGAGATCCAGCAGGAGTTTGAGAATGAACGCTGAAGAAGAAGAAGAAAGGATCTACCTAAACATATTCATTTAAAATGTGTTTTCATAGCTGACACATTGCTTCTCACATTGATATTTTATTTTATTTTTTTATTAAGTGGACAATTGTAAAAATAAAGAAGAAGGTAATATTTTTTTCATGTCTTTATTGAGAAGACACACAATACAAGCAAATATGTGAATTTTAACCGAAACAAATCAGAACATAGTCAAATTCTTACACACAATTAATACACATGTTAATGAGAGAGATGAACCTGGTGCTCTGATAGCTTCTTCTTCTTCTGTGTTCGTTCTCAAACTCATGCAGATTAGCAGGATGTAGTCCGAAGAACGGAATGCGTTGTGTCATGGTTTACAGCATTGCTGCGATATCTGCGCCTTTCGGCCGGACACATCCGACTTCGGCATCTCTTTGGGTCACTTATCCTATATGGGATGGGACAGCTAACTCCATCCCATAACCTCCTTAGTCGCTTTTTACTACATGCGTGGAAGGTAAACAGTGTTGCTATTCTTTGCTCCCCTTTCGGGCCTCGGCGTCACACGAGCGGCTCTGATAGCAATTCTTCAATATTTTCTTCACATTAGTGAGATATAGTCCTAAATATCCACGTCCAGTGATTTGCATTCGATTACTTTGTATTGTAAGAAGATTGGCAACCGCGCTAAATTAACACATTTCCACGAGGTATGACAATAGAAAATCTATTACAAACTTTCTGACGATAGTCTATTAAGCAACAGGTATATCTTTCTGAAGCCAGAACCGCTGATACCCCTTTCTGAACCGTACCTTAAGTTCCACGTTTATGCTTATTCCGATCAGCTCTTCTTGTAATATGACATCCGATTCTTAAAATGCCATTTTATGGATTGATAACCAACTGTGGTATTCCCATAGCCAAAATATCCTCAAAATTGGTTTTAAAGTGTGTGAAGGACATTTAAATGCCGAACGTAGACAAGTACGTCATCATTCTGGGCGTTTCTCAATGACACGTTGGGGAACTGGGAAAATTGGCGCTGTCAAATGTTTTGCCTCATGAGAATCATTCTAGAAAGAAAAGTTGCAATTATGGTTTTTATTAAATTCATACTGTCACCTTGTAACTGCAATTTAACAAAATTAAATTTAGCTAACAAGTATGTTAAATAAGCAATGTCTGGTTTCCATTTGATTACGTTTTCTTTCAAAATTGAATTTTCAACATCCAAAGATTTAGAACGGACTCAAAACAAGAAAACAATCTTGTCAAACATAAGCCTTTCGAGAGTCAGCGTTCTTCATTGTGAAGGAGTAATTGATGAAATTCATCGTCATTTCCTTCACACAAATAACCTGCGCAAATAACCTAGAATTCTACACGCTGCTACGAATATTGCTTACTGCGTTTATAACAAATTGAAGAGATGTATGCAATCTGGCACACATATTTGTTGCTACTAAATGTTGTCAATGAATGACGCAGTGAATTGAAAACACAAAAGGTACATTTTGTTTTAATTGGCTTAAAGAACCACGATAGAGCCCAAATATGGCTGGTGCTATATCTGCTGCTGCCGATATTATATTTAATAAAGGGATCGCTTTTTTAATGAAATAATCTTTCAAAACATTGAATATTGAATTGATTTTAATGCCTGTTGTCACGGTTCTCACAAAGAGCAATTCTTTATGGATTTCCTGGTCAAAAACGAAACCAACATATGCAAATAATAGTTTTTCATTATCAGGCAACGATGACTCAAGTTGGATTTAAAAAATGGTCCGTTTGTATATAATTACACAATACGTCTTTGAACTGTGTTATTGCTCAAATGAATTCTTTTGAGAATATCATATGCAGGCGTGTGCAGACCTATTTTCAAACATCTTCAACGACTGGCAAAATCATCTTTTCCCAGATAGTATGAGATTTCCTTGATTTTCCTATGAGTAGTGAGATATCGTAACGTCTGTAAACCATTATCGTATTTATTTGAAATTTAAACGATCCACCGTGGTTCTCTTCTGACTTTGTAAAATATTGAGTGGTAAAAGTCTCGACAAGTGCTATGCGCACGGTGAGTTGCTACTTGTAAAGACTTGGACATGAACGTAGCACACCACCATATAATATATATAGTAATTTAGGACCATTCCTAGTTGCCGGGCCTACATTTCACACTTTTTAAGAACTCTGCGTGTTTTAGTAAATATATACTACTGCATTTCTAGTTACAAAATGGCTGCCGTAATTTGGCGCCGATTAATATCATTATTATCTTTGCAATGTGTGTTCCAGATGCACAGACATACACGGGGAACAAACAATGATGTTTACCTACTGTGCTGCCGTAAAGACTTGACTGTTAACAATTATTTTGTGCTGGTAGGTAAATAATGAACACCTGTAGGTGGTTAGTTTTTAACGCCAGTGAAATAATCCAACACATAAATAAGACGAACAGGGTTATCTCAACATTTGGGATTCCCCTTGGGGGGGGGGAGAATTTAGTTCATTTCACCTTACGCTTAATATGTAGGCCCGGCTCTTAGGATATGACCGTAATTTCTATGTATATTATGTACACACTATTTGTGTTATGTGCAAATAGACATTTACGGAATGATTAAATGTTGATGATGACCTGTCTAAATGGGGTTCGCTCAAGTGGACCCCCCATTTACATCTCGTGCACCCCCAAGTTTTTTCTCCTTAACATAGACCCCCTTCAAGTCGAAATCGACCCCTTGGGTTTAATATAGACCACTATGTGAAACACTATACAGACAATCTGACGCAAGCTTGTATCAATTTAAAATTGGTGCAAGGTGAGTCGCACTGCTTTCGTGCTTACCCAGGGTTAGCAGTAACCAAGATCCTTAAAGTACTCCCTCGTGGTGCATCCTAGAAACAGAAATACAGCTGCTCTTACTGTATTCTAGCCAACACGATTAGGCCCGTGTCCGTGAGTGTGGAGTCTGCAAACGGAATGATATTTGATTGTATTGACAAACAATATCTCTGACACCTCTGTGCCAACATTGTCATCATTGTCGACACACAGCAACGCAAGTCAGCCCGGTCCGAGCATTGGAGGAGCAGCAAAATGCAATTGACACGAAATAGGCAGATGCATAGTGAGAGTCGAAAAGATAACATACTGATTACAATGAGAGGCAAGCACAGCGCCAGAGGGCAGTGGCATGTGCATATAGAAAGGTAAAAATCCTGAAGGAAATTGGAACTAAATGTTTTTTTTAGCTCGAGACAAGCTTCATCGTGCTCCTTACTGGTGCTCCTTACTGGTAGAGACCCAATTGTGGGCGCTCACGAAGGTAATGCCACGAAGGCAGCCAGGGCCAACTCTACTGTCGAATTTTTCCCATACCGGAAACATGCTTGTGGAAAGACAGGGTTCAGTATCCGATGGGCCCAAGCATAAATGGGACAAGGTTGTTCAGCTCGAGAGTACGCTTCAAGTCCCCAGTATTCCTAAATGCGTGGTGAGACTCAGACTTGGACGAGGGGCGGTTCACGATGTACACAATTCAGTACACAAGGCAAGTTCACTGGCTGTGAAACGCCTCGTGAGAGATAGACGTGAACGACAATCGTCTCGGCGAAGAATCAATACACACCCTCCGCCCGTCGATAGATGGGCAGGCTGTCACAGGCTAGGGAAGCCCACAACCCGAATTAAAGGCGTAATAAAACTGATGTTCTGGGCCTCGGATGTCAGGGCCACAGAGTGAGACAGCGGAGGTGCAAATAACAGTTTTGTTGTGGAACTTACAGTGCAACGTACTTCACACTCCCCGGCAGAAATCACACGATTCTTCGTGGTGGTGAACAGAGAGCTTCTTTTTCTCTTCTTTCGTTCACTTCTTCTTCTTCTTTCGTTCACTTGAAACATGTCTATATCTGTAATTCTGTCTCCTTAATAAAACTCACTGTCTTTTGTAGTTCATACAGTGTCCCATAGCGCTTTGATTCCAGTGTTGTTTCCTCTGTCCAATATGTCTGCCTCAGCGTTTCATACTCAGAACACTCTTGAAGTATATGTTTTGCACTCTGTGCTGCCTGTCCACATGTACACATGGCCGTGCTGCCAATCTTGAACTTTGTATACATATGACTGCGGAGTCGGTTGTGTCCTGTTCTGAGACGTAGAATTATAACTTGTTCTGATCTGTTCATAATGTGATAGTCATCTTGTGTTGGTGTTTGTGGCTTTCTTATTGACTTGATCATCTGATTTTACTGATGGTAGGTGATTGGTATATCTGGTTGGTCTTCGGCAGCACCTTTCTTAGCCAGTTGGTCTACTTTTTTCATTTTCTGGTATTCCACAGTGAGAGGGTATCCAGTGCATGGTTACCCTACACTGGTAAAACATTTCATTAAGTAGTTTTTGTAATTCTGTTAGTTTTCTAGACTGAAGAGATTGAAGCACTGACCTTGCATCTGTCAGGAATACCACGGGCTGTGGGCCAAGGTTGGAGTTCAGCCGTTTTTCAGTTCCTACCCTAATTTCCTGGATTTCTGAATCATAATTATTACAGAATTTCTCAATTGGTGTTTTGATCGTATTTCTAGGCTTGTATGAATTATTATGTATATACATTTGTACCTATATTTATCACTGCATTCTGTGCTGACCATCAGAGAGCGAACACCATAGAAGAAATTGAAAATGAGAGGGCATAAGTCAACGTTGCAGAATTTTATATGTTGCAGAAGAAGCATAGGAACATTTCATCACTGGATTGTTGCTCTGTACGCTTGAGCATTCGTTCTGTCGATTTGCTATATTGATTTATCAAATTTCATCGAACGACTACGCAAGATGTTCTCTGCTTAGGATCTTCGGAAAGATTTTCCTCAACTTTCAGAAGTGAAGATAAAGACATTAATTGATGATTTGCATACTTCTTTATATCTCAATTTCGGGCTGCCCCTTCTTTTTGCTCTTTGAGCTCCCTATTGAGATTTATTTCTGAATACGTTTGTTGCTCATTCTCTGAACATGATCATGACACTTGAGTCTTCTGTAACTTAGCCTGGAGATTATGACGAAATATTAAACCAGGAAATGTAATTTAACAAAGACAGATTAAGTGGTATTTTGACCACAAACAAGATACACAAGTACAAACAAGACACGAGTTTAGAGATGCAGTCGTCCATTAATTAAGTTATTTGGAAAATACATACTAGACATGATCATGGTTATGCTCAGAGGTGGTGACGAAAATATTACGTGACTTCCTAGTTTTTGTCATTCCCTCTAATATAACATAGATGAATTAACGAATGCAGTTGAAAATATGTGTCTCTCCGCAAGAGCTTTTCATTCCCTACGTGAAAAAACTACTTAGCGAATTGTCTTACCAGTATAGGGTAACCATGCAGTGGATTCCCTCTCACTGTGGAATACCAAGAAATGAAAAAGCAGACCAACTGGCTAAGGAAGGTTCTGCCGAAGACCAACCAGATATACCAATCACCTACCATCAGAAAAAACAGATGATCAAGTCAATAAGAAAGCCACAAACACCAACACAAGATGACTATCACATTATGAACAGATCAGAACAAGTTATAATTCTACGTCTCAGAACAGGACACAACCGACTCCGCAGTCATATGTATACAAAGTTCAAGATTGGCAACGCAGCCATGTGTACATGTGGACAGGCAGCACAGAGTGCCAAACATATACTTCAAGAGTGTTCTGAGCATGAACCGCTGAGGCAGACATATTGGCCAGAGGAAACAACACTGGAATCAAAACTCTATGGGGCACTGTATGAACTACAAAAGACAGTGAGTTTTATTAAGGAGACAGAATTACAGATATAGACATGTTTCAAGTGAACGAAAGAAGAAGAAGAATTCCCTACTTATGAAAGTTAGTACATAGTAGGGTTCGCCAATCGACTAAAAACGGATGCTTAAAAATACAGGGATTTGATTTATGAAAATCGGGATTTTCGATATTTCATTTTCCAAAAATAGAAATCGTTTTCTTAGTATCCAATGGTACCTTTCCATATCGTATTTAAAGCAAAACAAGCCAATAATTTATTTGCGAACCCCCACACCACGTCTCTCTTGTCGAATACGACCGACGGATCAGATCTGTGTTCTTTGTGCGACCGTCAATGAAGCATGCGTTGCTATTACTTTTGTTTTTAAATCGCATGTGTGTAGTGTGTAAGTGTTGACTGACGTGTAGAAATTAATACGTAGAAATTGCGTATGGTAGCGTAAAATCTATTTCTCCGACCAGTATAGAGTCTTTGCGGATGTTCACGACATTAGGTTACCTTTGTAACCATTTCTGCTCAAAATTTAGCGATAGCATTAGACATGTTGTCATTTTTACGATCTCATTTTTAAATTTGACCAAAAATCAAGAAAAATACACATTATTTTAATATTTAACTAATAAAAATATTTAAATTAAAAAGTTAAGAATATTCTTTTTAATCGCTTGATTACAATATGACGTTGGGCTTCACTTATATTTAAATGCTTAGCATTAGAATGAGGTTTTTTTTCAAAATGTTTTTATTTCATTGATAAATATCGTCACCTCTGCGAAAGCTTCTCTAAATATTAAAAATACCGGAAACCCGGTACTCGTAAACTTCAATATCGAAAATACCGACTTTGGTACAATGGTCCTGTATTACGACCTCTAGTGCATACATAATAATACATCAAATCTTCGTCCATATGTGGCTGCACCTCATCAAGATATCCCTTAACGCGGGGCTACTGACCACACACATACTCTGTGTTGGTTTACCCATGACCTATCAGTAGTATAGAGTATAGTTTCGAAACTTTGAGAGTAGTAATATCACTTAGCAGGGAATGCAGAGAATGGTGTCCCACAGCTGTGGAGAAAGAGGTGCAGGCTTTGGTCAGTGAGAATAACAGAGAGGAAGATGTGATTATATACACCGATGGATCTGTGATTAGACATGTTCGTAGTGCTTGGGCCTTCACAGCTCAGTGCGCAGGTAAAACGTTCAGGGAGGAAAGTGGTGCCTTTGTGGTCACTACGAGTAGTATGATCATGGAGACTATGGCGGTGACCAGAGCATTTGAGTGGGTATGCACACAGAAGGTAACGCAGGTCTACATCTTGAGTGAGTCTATGAGTATGATTAAGAAGTTACAAGTGGGTCTCGTTCGCGAACAGTGGATTGAGGACCTGAGAAAGGCGAGGCTGAAAGTGGGCAATGTATCGCGCTGACGTTTTGAACTCCTTAAGAGATATAGCACGTGAGAGTGAGACTAATGTGGATGATGATTCCTTTTAAATGGCTAGGATTAACGATCAGAGATTGAAATGCGGTGTTGTTAGAAGTGAACATTTTGGAGGGCGCAGAAGAATGATGGTCAACCAGCATACGACAGGTACTGTCAGCAGAAGTGTAATGATGGAAACACTCAAGGGGCGATCGGAGCAACTATGGGCGTGTCCAGTTTGCAGTGATGATGATCCGACGACTAACTAACTAACTAACTAACTAACTAACTAACTAACTAACTAACTAACTAACTAACTAACTAACTAACTAACTAACTAACTAGAGTATAGTTACTGGAGAAGGTGGTGCTTTCCCAGTCTCCTCTGGTTATCTGGATAATATTATTATTTATCTACAGCCATCGTGACATGATGCCTATGCAACGTGTTACGGGTTGCAGATGCACAAACTAGTTATAGCATAGAAAGTTCCGAGAAGAGAGAGAGGGGGGGGGGGTGTCAAACTCTCCACTTTCTGCTTACTAGGCAGAAACTAAAGGGCGAATAATTTTTGAGAGTCATGTCAAATATCGTAAGCCAGCAACTTCACGGATCCTTATTAAATAATTTTGTCTGCATCGGAATCCCAAAATATTCCATATTTGAAAATGTTCTGGAATGAATTGTTTATGTTTTAACGATACCAAACAATCTCTTAAACTAAAACTGTAATGATAATGTGTAGCTAATAAATAATAAAACATATTGTTTTAAATGCATGCCCGATCGATAATTTAAACTTTGTCTAGTTGACACAATAAAAAAACCAAATGGAAAAGAAACTGCTAATGCTAAGAAAATTTATTTTTCCGGTTGCAACAAACGGATGTGAAACATGGACCCTAAGTAAAACAGTGGCAAAGAAGATCAACACCTTTGAGATGAAATGCTACAGAAAGATACATAGAATTTCATAGAAGATAAAAAGGGAAACTCAGATATTATAAACACATTTAATGTGACAGAATGTTGTTTACAAAACAAAATAAAAAAAAAAAAAAAAACTACACCTGTTTGGACATATAAAGAGATACGACTGCTTAGAAAGACAAATTACAAAAAGCTGAGAACCTGGAACGAGGAGAAAGGGCAGACAAAGAAGAAGATGGACTGGCAACATTAAAGATAATATTAATACGTCGTTGGAAAATGCAAGCCGCATGGTCCAAAACAGGGTGAGGTTCAGTGAGTTCATTGGGAAGACACAATTCTGGAGAGAATACGTCACTTGACTGGTTGGCAATCTTTGGTATTCGGCTACGTGGCGGTTTTTTTAGACATTCGCATTCAGAGTTCGACCCCTCTTTTATGTCCCACAAACAACATGGGGAGCATGGCGACTGAATTACGAAAACCTTGATCTCCGCCATTTTTATGGTTTAAAGCTAAAAAAACAAACAAAATTTGACTAGCATCGAATGTTGAAAGAAGCGTATAAGAAGTACACTATACGAAGTACACTATAAGAAGTACACTATAAGAAGTACACTATACGAAGTACACTATAAGAAGTACACTATAAGAAGTACATTTTACTTAACCAAATATACCAACCTTATACGCGCTCATATTTTCACCGGTGTCTATGTGTAATCTGAATTTATATAAGTGTGTGATGTGTGAAGGTTTTCTAAAATACATAACTAGTGCTGTGTTTATCCTTGTTTATATTTTATATAGACCAATTATTTTTTTATTTTACGTTTTTGTTTGTTTACTGGTGGATTCGGCCGAGGCACGCTCTTTTCAAACTAGGAATGCATTTCTTTTGGTTATTTAGGGCGGGGTGGGGGCGCTGAGCCTGCTTTCAGCTGTGCCATCTAACTGTAGTTCTTAAAATGACTATAGTTGTCACTTGTTCTTGATTTCGTAAGGGAAGTGTTGTGGAGGTTACTACCATGTGTATGGCCATATACTTACTGACGTGGAGAGGATCATTTACAGTTCTGGTGCACTCTGTCTGATTCATTTGCACTTGCTGCGTTTTCTGTTCGCCAAGTTCGTGTTCAGTGACTGGACTGATCTCTTTCATTGACGGTGCTGATGGTATTGGTTGTCTGGTTGCCTCATTCTTTTCAGAAGATGGAATAGACAATCGCTGATTGCCTTAGTCTTGGTCTGCCAGTTGATTGTAGTACATAACTGAAATTCTTCTTTCTTTCCTTTTTTTATATATTTTCTATCAGGGGTGTTTTTTCAGTATTGAATTTCTTTAATGTTTTTAATTTAATATTTTTTAAATTGTTAAAATTCATATTTTTCTTCAGCGTTCATTCTCAAACTCCCGCTGAATCTCCTTTGTAGCAGTACCATAGTTCTATTAGATTTCCAGCAGGATGTAGTCTAGGCTATGGAAAGGCACTGTGTCACAGTTTAATTTGCGCCAATGGCCCAACACATCCGTCTTCGGCGGGAATTGTTAAAATAATTGTATAATGTTATTTATATTGAATAGATATAGATAATAAAAACATACATCTTCAGACATGTGCATAGTTAATAATTCACACATTCATTCCTTGATTAGTTAATCAATAGTCTTTTATTCTTTATTCTATCAGGTAGTGGTTATATATATATATATATATATATATATATATATATATATATATATATTAGGCATATATACACATCTAGATGTATAATTAGCTTATATCTTTGCGCAGAATCCTAGGGATATCACCAAGAGACAGAATGAGAATATTAGACAAAGTGCAGGCACCACCACAATCATGGAACATATTAAGAGACAACAGATCAAATGGTTTGCACAGATTAGCAGACGACCATCAGACAGCGTACCATAGCAAGCTATGCTACACAGATACAGTGAAGGCAGACCTAGAAAGATGGACCACCGAGATAAAAGAAGCAACAAATTCCACAGTATACTCAGTACACAAGAGGGCCATCTCCAGAAAACTCTTCTACTCCTGAAAGGCAACAACGGATTTAGCGAATAGATAGATAGGTGACTTCTTTTTGTTCCATAGTGGCAACCCCTCCAGAAATTTCTCTCATCCTATGTCTCTTCTCCCATTGATGTTTCTGGTGGTTAGAAAATGTACAAGTGTTACTTTCCTCATCTGCTCTATAAATCTTGATTGTTTATAATTTTTGCTATAATTTGTCGTTTTACTCCAGTATCTCTGAGTACGTCTACATTAGTTTTATTGGCTGTCCATGAAATTTTTATCTTTTTAAAAACCACATCTCAGTTGCCTCTAGATTATCTTGGGTACTTCTGCTTACTGTCCATGCTTCACTTCCACAAAGATGGATTGGCTCAATATAACACCCTGGCACTAGAACTCGCGTATGCATTGATATTACTCCATTATATATAATGTTTCTCATTTTTTTAAATGTTGATTTGGCCTGTGCTGGGTAGGTAGTTAACGATTATACCTCTCCTTTGGAGATTAGCGCCCTTTTCATCCAATGGATAACAATGTCCAAGTAGGCGATATAAGGACGCACTACCATAAAATATTAGAGGTAACATAGACCTCAATCAAGCAATCAATTCGATGCTTGGCCTGTGCTATCATGTTCTTGATCTCATTAGAGCACCGACCATCTGATATTAAAATGGTGCCAAGATACTTGACTTTATCCGCTTGATTTAATTTTGCATCATTGATAGTAATACCGCATTTTGGTTGTGTTTTATTTCGTTGAAACAACCGTTATTTATGTTCTCTTCTTGTTTAGACTGAAGCCTTTGTTTTCACTTTCGTGTACTACCAAATCTAATTGGGTTTCGTTCGTTCCCTTCAATCGGAACATTTTCGCTAGATGTTTGATTTATTTTTTATTTAACTCTGAAACTAATCATTCCAAGGGACTATCCGTAAATTATGTCAACATACTTTTGTCGAATTTTACCCCACCCCACCCCCTATTTCAACAATCTACTATACATTCATACCTCCTGGGTATAAAAGAAAACTCTGACAAAACTACTCCAATGTACATAGGAAGTAAGAGCAAGTTGCTCGTAATTCATGGGGACATTAACAAACACAACGTGTATATAAAAACCCACATACCCCTATATACATAGATATATAGATAGATAGATTAGATAGATAGATAGATTAGATAGATAGATTAGACAGACAGACAGACAGACAGACAGACAGACAGGCAGACAGGCAGGCAGGCAGGCAGACAGACAGACAGACAGACAGACAGACAGACAGACAGACAGACAGACAGACAGACAGACAGACAGACAGACAGACAGACAGACAGACAGACAGACAGACAGCTAGATAGATAGATAGATAGATAGATAGATAGATAGATAGATAGATAGATAGATAGATAGATAGATAGATAGATAGATAGATAGATAGATAGATAGATAGATAGATAGATAGATAGATAGATAGATAGATAGATAGATAGATAGATAGATAGATAGATAGATATAGATAGATAGATAGATAGATATAGATAGATATAGATAGATAGATAGATAGATAGATAGATAGATAGATAGATAGATAGATAGATAGATAGATAGATAGATAGATAGATAGATAGATAGATAGATAGATAGATAGATAGATAGATAGATAGATAGATAGATATATAGATAGATAGATAGATAGATAGATAGATAGATAGATAGATAGATAGATAGATAGATAGATAGATAGATAGATAGATAGATAGATAGATAGATAGATAGATAGATAGATAGATAGATAGATAGATTTAATCAATTAGATAGTTTGTTGTTCATCCAACGGTCCAGTGGGCTCATGCTCTTTGACCCAATGCCATTGTGTTATATATGCATGTGTTTGTGAGTTGTTGTTTTATATACACATACACACACGCGCACTCACGCACACGCATATACACACACACACACACACATACATACATACATATAGGCAGGTCGATATGTAGGTTGGTTGGTAGATATGCGATATAAATATGGTTTAAAATGTGTAAAATAATTGTTTAAACTCGATCAAAATGAAGTTTGAAGAAAAATATTTTTAGCTATACAAGTGAAATTTGCTAGAGCAGAAAATGAGGCACAGAATTGGGTGTTGTAGTTTTCTTTTTATTGTTTTTTATTCAGATATCCTGAATCATCTGATCGGAATTTTTTTAATGTTGGGGCCAAGAGAAGTAAGCTGCATGAGCCAAGATGCAAGTGTTCATCCGTTTATGATGGGGTCTGAAAGGGGAGCAAAGAATTACAAGAATTGTTTTTTTTTAAACTTCCGTCCCTGCGTTGATGGGGCAGAAGGGGAGCAAAGAATAGCAACATATGTTGCTACCATAAAGTTTCATGCACACCGTAAGATTCTACTAAGGAGAGTATGGGGTGGAATTGGCTGCCCTGTCATACACAGTGATCCAGAATCCATACTGAAGTCGGATGAAGTAGGATGACGAAATGCGCAGCTATCGCAACAAAGCTGTACACCATGACACAACGCATTCCGTCTTCAGGATTACATCTGCTAATCTGCAGAAGTTTGAGAACGAACTCAAAAGAAGAAGACGAAACTCTTGCAGATCAGCCGGATGTGGTCTAAATGGGTCAATGTTTATAGCTGCGATATCTGCGCATTTCGGTTTGGCACATCCGACTTCAGCACGGCGCACAGGTTCCAAACCAGAACTGGTTATATTTAAATTAATAAATGATAAACATAAACCGATAAACATAGCCAAGAGAAGTAATCAAGAAAGGGGGGGGGGGGCACCAGTTCCAAACCAGCTGTTCGCCTTGTGCTCAATAGGTCATGGGTTCGAATCCAGCTCGTATCATTTTGTGTACAAGATTATCGCTTGCAGCTACGGAGTTAGTGCTATGAGTGGTAGTCTCTCGGCAGGCGGCGTGTCGCATAGTTGAGAGTGACGGAGTGCATATGGGAAACGGAGTACATTGAAATCTATCCTCTACGTCTTTTAAACCCTTTTTGGGGTTTCAAAATAGAACCGGTAATAGTGTTGCTGTTTTTTAAAACTCCCATTTCAGGGACACAAAACACACGGGCAGACGTTAGAGAACGAAGGTAGAAGTAGACAACATATATATATATATATAAATTATATGGGCTGCATCTTTATTTAACTGTATGCCTATGTTTGGGGTCTTTGTTATCTCTAATATTTTATGGTAGTGCGTCCTGATATAACTTAATTGGACTTTGCTGTCCGCTGGATGAAGAGGCGCGCGCCTCTCCAAAGAGAGGTAAACTCAATAACTACTTATCTATTACATCATTGATTTTTATAAAGAATGTATCATTGATTTTATAAAGAATGTAGGTAGCTGTTCAACTAAGCGGGCATCATCTTTATAAAATACATGCGTATCAACGGATACAAAACAAAACTCCTGAAAATAGACAGTACTCAAGTACACGAAAATCGGTCAGCACATTAAAGACGTCATAAAACAGTGAACAAATGCCTTTTCAGACATGAGCCATGTAAGCCACAAGCAAAGTAGATCGTCGTAGTGGGAGAGATAAGTGCTTGAGGAAAGTCGTCAGTCGTTATCAGAAGAGACACGTTGAGCTTAAGACACTAGGAGGTGACAAAAATTAGTGTAACTAATCATATACTACCAACAAAAATTCACTGAATGAATACGATATGTTGAAATATAAGGAGGGTTCTGTTGTGGCGAATTTGTAGATTTATTTGTCTTGATTTTACCATGTTGGGGCTAAACGTCGCGGGGTATTCCTTATTAATTAAATTGTCTCAAGTCTAGTTTAAGTCTCCACTGTGACCTTTGGTCTACTTTCGAGGCATTTTCTGACCATTGCAGTGTGATATCGCTATTGTATGATTGAATTTGGAATATAATTAGTATTTAAAATGAATTAATATTTATTGAAAACGATTGTATTAGAATTAGCGTTAAGGATTTGGGGGTTAAGGGTTAGGATCAGGTGTTAGTATTTATAATTAAAGTAAGGTTAATTAGTATTATGTACAATAACGGGAAGATATAAGGGACATGCATAGTAATATACGGTAACAGACGGAAAGGAAAAGCAGCAATGTCGCGTGTTAGATGTGATCTTACTTTCATTATAAATTAGTGTAGTAGTGTTCATGGAGTTCCTTTGTGTGTAAAACAGTGCATCATGCACAGAAATAAGGTGCGTGTTTCGTTTTATTAAATTGTTACATTTTATCAACCTTACAGATTATTGATGTTCCGGGGGAAATCCATGACGTGAGCTAATTAAAACTGTAAACGGTGTGCTATTTATAGCAATGTGGATACTTAAACTAGACGTCTACCAGTTAATTTTTATGTCGCTGATCATTGGGCATTTATCGCATGATTAATGGATTGGCGAGGTCTTTTGATACTCTTGTCCGATAGCTCTATCAAGCGAGACTGGAGACACAGTGAGACCCGAGTGTATTGTATTTCAAAACTATAAGATAAGGACTAACAACCTTTTGTTCAAGAAAAGCATACATTCTTTTTATTGTTATATCTGGTCATTTTGATTCTTCTTCTTTTGTATCTTTGCATTAGTTATCAAACTCCTGCAGATTAACATTATGTGTTATGAGAATGGAATGTGCTGTGATTTACAGTCTAACTGCGATATCCGCGCCTTTCAGCCTGAAAAAAAAACTTCAGCATGACTTTGGGTCACTTTGACCCTATATGGGATGGGGCAGCCAATCCACCCCATAACCTCCTCTAACGACATGCATGAAAGGTAAATAGTGTTATTATTCTTTGCTCTCCTTGTTCCGCCGAAGACAGATGTGTCGGGCCACTGGCGCAAATAAAACGGCGACACAGCGCATTTCCATTCTCTGGACTACATCCTGCTGGAAATCTATTAGGACCATGGTCCTGCTGTAATGGAGATCCAGCGGGAGTTTGAGAATGAACGAAGAAGAAGAAGAAGCTCTCCTTGCGGGCTCCGGCAACACAGGGGTAATTTTCATGTTAACTTCTTTTAGAACCATTTCTTTTGAGGGCTAACACCACTTAATTTCAGAGCTAACACATAGTCATTTCCAGGGCGTATAACGGTCACTTTCATGGCTAACAAAAGTTATTTTCAGAGCTGACATTCACTTCCAGGGCTAATATTTTTAAGCCCAACAACAGTCATATTCAGTGCTACTAACAGTCATTTTCAGGGCTAAAAAGCCATTTCCATTGATAACAACAGTCGTTTTCATGGCTAATAAAAGTCATTTTCGGGGACAGCAACAATCATTTTCAGAGATAGCATGACCAAATTTCTGTAAAAGCGTGTGTGCCCTAATTTATCCCAGTATCTGCGCAATCGCTGGCTAACACACTCCGTCTTCGGCAGGCTGGGTTGTGATTTTTCTGTCTGGGTTGTCTCCCCTAGCCTTTCCATCTCCCGATGGTGATTGCAAGGCAGCGATTTTTTAAAAAAAATCCCCCCTCCCCTAGCATGTTCCTGACTTGGAGTTAATAACTCCATGCCAGCAGCATGAGATTATAGCGACTCATACTCGCTTGAAGATCCCCGTCAGTGTACACATGGGGTATTTCAGTGGGGATATCAGCACCGACTGATATCCCGCCTCATCCTGGTAGGCAGCAACATCGGTTTGGTCCGCGGCTGCTTAATTGCAGCAAGCACTCCATATATGGACATATATGGAGTCATATATGGAGTGCCCTCCACCATCCGCCACCTGTGGACGCGCCTGGTAGGGGTCGGTAGCCCCAGGGCCGGCCCTAACAATTGAGGGGCCCAATGCGAAACGGATTGCGCGGGGCCCAGTCTGGGTAGGGAAGAGGATAATTAAATAAATTATAATATGAATTTATGGGCTTATAAAGTGCGGGGCCCACTGCGGCCGCATAGGTTGCAATAGCCTAAGACCGGCCTTGGGTAGCCCCCCCCCCTCCCCCAGAGATAGCAACAATCATTTTCATGACTAACAACAATCATTTTCAGGGAGAGCAACAATCATTTTCAGGGACAGCAACAATCATTTTCAGAGATAGCAACAATCATTTTCAGGGACAGCAACAATCATTTTCAGGACTAACAACAATTATTTTCAGGGCTAACCACAATCATTTACAGGGTTAACAGCAGTCATTTTCATGGCTAGCAAGTCTTTTTTCAGGGTTAACTGCAGTAATTTTCAGGGATAACACTTTTAGGGGGTACCAGTGTTGTCAGGGATAACACAGTCACGTTCAGTGCTAACAACAGTTATTCTTAAGGTTAACACAGTCCTTTTCAGGGGGATACCAGTATTGTGAGGACTAACATAGTCTTCTTCAGGGCTAAATATTCCTAGATAATACTAAGATCACAACAGACCAGAAAACAAAATCAGATTATCGTTCAATCGTTCACAAATATTTCTTATTCTATATGGCGCGTCCTTTACAAAACGTTGACCTCACCGCCTCTCCGTTAGACTCGCGTTCTTAATACTTATAACTTTATTTTGCACATTGTCATAGATTTTTCATTATTAACAATTTTTGTGCCATTCTCTTTCTGGTTTCTATTGAACAATCTCCTCAGCCAAGTATTTTCCAGAATTTTAGAGTACTTGACTCAGTATAATAATGTACGCTTACTGCACAAGACGATCGCACTCATGACAACAAATTGGAATCCATGTCGAGGGCATTATACCTGTATACAACAAGCAGGTTGATATTATTTTGTATCTTGATGTTTCCATTTGTTCCGAGGTATTGAATTGCAATTCTTTGGCTATTTCATCTCATTGTGTTGCCGACACATGCACCCCATTTTCTTAATTATTGATACTGTTGGTTATATGTACATTTCAGAATCGGTTATTATTTATGCTACGAATCCCGCACATATTATTGGCATATTTTACGCATGTTGTAATGTTGATTGCGTCTTTCTTGAATGTGAATTTTGTATCGTAGAGATGGAAGTCTCGCATTTTTGGTGGACAGGAAATAAAACATCTTTGTGACACACTTCTTTCAACTACGGACACCAGTAAATTTAAGTTATATCAAGTTTATTACGATAAAAACAATGAAGACCGCAGTTCATGGAATCATGCCACCATTACATCCGAGATAAGTAATGTATGGCTCTATTAATAAGCTCATTTTGGAGAGACGCGACTCTCTTGGGCAAGGATTTAGATAAAGTGGACAGTGGTGGGGATGGTAGGGCTGAATTGTCCCCCTTAGTGTAGAGTATGACATTTTGTGCGAAGAAACAAGATATACCCTTTCTTACCTTCCCCAAAAGAAAGATCAGCAAAATTCCCACAAAAATGTGCTGATTTCGTGTTTTTTGTTCTTAACGAACCACTTCCCATCCTTCTGAAGTCATATTTACGGCATTGTTTTTGATACAAGTTCACTTTGGCTATCTCAGGGAGTATGTTCATATAACGAATATACTATTAACTGATGATACCTATATTTTTCGTACATAGGACGTTATAATTGGTGATAGTTTAATTAAAGGTATACACAGCAGTGCTCCTCAAACTTTGTGTTGCCGTCGAACAGCAATTTCTTTCAATCTTAAAGGGACCGGCGTGGGTGCTGAGAGACAAAGTTCTTATATAGGGCCTAATGTATTGGATTATAGGAAAATACATTTGTACTGAAAAGGATAGGTCCATATGTATTATTACATTCAGTTAATTTTTAATGTGATAGATGATAGAAAGTTGTTCCAATTTCTTTATATCATTTGAAAGAAACACAGTGTCGTCTGCGTAGCGTAGTTCTAGGATTTCAAAATCCAAGTTGGCGTTGTGTATGTCTTCTTTAACATTCCTTATTATATTTTCTGCGTAGATGTTAAACAGATATGGGGAGAGTGTGCATCCCTGTCTTACTTCACTCTGTACATCAAACCACTCTTGTATCTCATGTGATCTCTTGTTCTTCATCCCGATCTGAAACCTGCATGTGTTTCGTTTATCTTTATCTCCAATTTTTGTTTTATGGTAGGTAGTTAATGAGTTTGCCTCTCTGTTGGAGAGGTTTGCGTCTTTCAACCAGCTGACTAAGTTCACTTTGGTTATATTAGGACACACTACCATAAAATAGAGGTAACAAAGACCCCAAAGTAAAAAAAATTATTAAAAAAATTGTGATATTAAGTCAGTACCAAGGGCTGGCTATATCAGATAGTTCTGCATTTTCACCTTTACATTTTATTCAAAAGCTACAACAGTCAACAGCATTGTGTGAACTTGCGAACCGGTTACTGTCTGCTCGCGGACAAGTACCGGTCGAGGAACACCACCTTGAGCGATCTATCTACAGCTACTATATACATAACATATTGCGTTTAACGAGAGGGAGGCAAACATGAATAATTCGCAATATTACGAAAAATTGAGTGCTACAATATCACCCATATCTCGGCAGTCACATTAGGTATTAGGTAAACCTTGGCAGTCACATGATTTAGAATAAATCACGTGACTTCTATATTCAAGTAAAGTGGTAAGCAGACGAACTGTCAGAGTACAAACTGAAACACACATAATGGAATTACACACATACAATACACTACATACAGTGAGTTTCGAAATGATAAGATTACGTAATTTTCTTTAGACTATTATAACTTCGAACATCTATGTTTAGTACATACAGGTATGTTTACATTAACAGTATGTAGCATTTTGTGACAACTAGTTAGTAATGTAAATATACATATGCTGATGCAGTTTTTAATTCGATTAGGCAGGGTTATGCCGAACTTCTCTATTGCTTCAGGCATGCAACCAAATGTTCAAGTCGAAAGGATTGTCACAGTCTTGAGTCACTGTGCCTCTATGATGGACCTCAGCCACAGGAAAAAACAGTGCTGTTAGTTTCCTCCTCCCCAGTGCTGCGCAGTTCATCTCTGGCTCCTTTCAAATCACAGAGGGTGCATACATATATAAAAATAACAAAGCATAAAACACATTGCAGCAACAAAATAAAAGCATGGAAAGCATAATTGTATAGATGATGATTCTATAAGAAGAGAACCTCAATATAGCAGCACATCATCTACTGAGGTTTTCTGTTGCATGGGTGGTTTGTCTAGTGGGCCATTGGTGATACCCACATATGTAAACCATGTGGAATAAAGTAAAGATCACCTACAATATAATCAACCAACAACTGCAGCACAGACAACTCATACACAGAATCTGATTCTGCTCTACTCTCACCAACTGTACACCATGCTAGACATACATAATCTTTCTTACGCAGTCATAAATGGCATGACTGTTTCAATGTGCACAACATCTTCATCACAACCACTTACATCCCAGACATGATGCAGCATCTTATCTTTGAGTTTTGGATTCTTCTTCACAAACATTTCTAACACCTCTAACTCTTCCTGATCTAACATCTAACATACTAAACCTGTCAAACTCACCTAAAAGTAAGTTCTGAGCTATATGACTCATAACCTCTGCTTCTAATTTCTTTCTCTTAGACATATCTGCCTTAACACTATCCTTATGTTGTTTCCTAGTACAAGCTTTTCTTTTGCCTTATTCCCCTGATCTCTCAAATCCTTAACTTTGCGACCTTTTGCATCGGAAACTTTCATGAGACACATTTGCAGGTAGGGACGAGATACTCAAGCGTATCATTCAGTATTCCTTTAATTTTGCCTTCAATGAAGTCAAGTTTAGGATTTGGAGCTCTACGCCACATAGCATCCATCATTCCTAGAGTTCTCTGCCTGCATGTTATTCATTGCTGCGGCAGCCCAATTTGCCAATATCTCCTCAGTTGGTTTAGAAAGAATTCCAGACAGATTTGGTGCTAGTTGGAGGTTTAGCTTAGTGATGACTTCTGCCAGACATGAAACAACTCTAAATTGAAGTTCTAGGGAGGTATCAATTGCAGGTAATCTACGAACAGATTCATCAACATTCAAGGGTCTCCATAAACATCAGTCTCACGGGACATCAGAATCAATAGATAAGTCTGCACTCTTGTTAGGAATTCCAGACAGTTCTTGAACAATCCATCAGTTACCTGTGTAAATAAATATGACATAATTTCAGAATAGAATATTGGGAACAGATTGTTGAGAAAAAACACTTCCGTCATCATGGCATGGCAGAACAGACTCGCAAATATTGATTTACAGTTTACATTATAACTACATGATCTAGATATTTATACAGCAGATGTGCATATGATTTTTAGAAGAGCCATATGTAAATAAGAGACATGGGAATTACGATACTTAAACAAGAATTTTTATTTAAATACATAATTGGTACCTGCTATCAGCATAGCAAGAAACAACTTCACTTCCGGTAAAAAAATTAAAAATGTTTGACAAGCATGTCGATAAAAAATGGATAGACATAAGTTTATAAAAATTGAATATTTAGTCTATACACGAACAAGGCACATTGAAAATTCATAGATGTGTGAACAAATGGTTTATGAACATTAAAATAAGTACATAAACAGTACTGCAGTGGATCCCAGGTCACTGTGGCATACCTGGAAATGAAAAAGCTGATCTCCTGGCAAGGAAAGGGGGATCACTAGAACAAATAGAAAATGATAATACATACTATGAATGTAAGACCATGTTAAAAGCAGAATATAAGAAAAATTGGAAGCAAATGCACCCAACTGCAGAACCAAATGACCCCTACCACCAAATGTCACGCAAGGAACAAACCATCATTTTCAGACTACGAACTGGTCACAACAGACTGAGAAGTCACATGTTCTGAAAGCTGAAGATTGGTGAGACAGACCTGTGGACTGAGTCCAGAGACTGCAGAACACATTCTTCATGCCTGTCAACTCTACCAAGAAGAGAGGGAGAAAATATGGCCTACTGAAACGGCACTGCTTCCAGACTTGAGGGGTTCCATGGATGACCTGAAGCGAATCACACAATTCATTGAAGCTATTGGTGCTGTAACCTGATATCTGACTGAAGAACAATGAAGAAGAAGAAGAAAATAAGTACATGGTTTTCAAATGGCAATGACTAAGGCATTAATTATTCAACATCAGCTATTTTAATGAAATTAATTTATTTCAGCGTGTCCAAGGAGCTTGTTATAAAAACTACGATGTTAATCCACTCAGAGAACAAATCAAACTGACATCTGACTTGTCCCACAAATGAAAAGTATAACTTCTTTATACTTCTAAGTCATGGACGCTATCATAATGACAATGGAAAGTCATCATATCTCGCATGACCAGATTTTTGGTGACAAATTGGCCACTCATGGAATAAATATTAAGAGACATAACCCATCATGTCGCAAAATTTCCGATTATCACTAATCCTCTGCGTTACCCATTAGTGCCGAGATTTAGTTACCCATTAGTGCCATAGATAGACGATTTAAATTAATGATTACCAATAGATAGGCCCATAATATGTTGGATTACAACTAGGTCTAAATCATTATTTAGACCATAGTGCACTGTAGTGCGAAACTTAACATGCCTTATCTATACAAAATACAGATCTGCCAAGTAGAACTACTCAGCACCATTTGGATAATTTTTCCAGATTTACCAATAAGTAGATTGCCTAGGATGTCATAACATTAAGAGCCATAAAAGCAAACGATGGCAGAGCAGTGTTGCTGATATGTACAAACCATTTGATCTGCTGTCTCTTAATATATTCTAATATTGGGATGGTGCCAGTGTTTTGTCTAATGTCCTCATTCTGTCTCTTAGTGATATTCCTAGGATTCAGCATAAGCATGCCATTTCAGCTGTCACAAGTTTACATTTGTCTTGTGCTGTTGTCATCTATGTTTGGCATTGGTATAATAATTGTTTTGAATAGTGTTATTTTGGTGTTTAAATATACATTTTTGATTCTGAAGGTGTAATTTTTCCTAGGGCTTGGTATTCTTTACTACATCTATTGTGTATTTCTTTGCTGCTCTTGCCATCTGTTGTTATATTACTTCCTAGGTATATGAATTCTATCACTTGTTTAAGTCTGTTGTTTCCAATATATATATGACTATATAATTCATTCTTTGCTTCCCTCTTGGGCCTTTAGCTAATGTCCATATTTAACATTGATAATACAATGTTGGTATGGAGATTGAATTTATGGTGTGCCTTTTGGTTTCTAATGGGATAGATTCGTGTTTCAAGATTTGTATCAGTTCATAATTTACATCGCCAGTGTGTTGACATGGTCTGAAAGGGGAGTAAAGAACAGCAACACTATTTACCTTCCATGCATGTCATAAGGGGTGACTAAGGTGGTTCAAGTGTTTTTTGGCTTTTCTTTTTTGTCCCATAGCAGGTCAAAGCGACAAAAAAATGATATACTAAAATCAGATGTGTCAGGCCAGAAAGTGCAGATAACAGCCAATTTGTAAACCATGACATTCTGTTCTCTGGACTATATCCTATTTCTGCAGAAATTTGAGAATGCATGGAAATGAAGAAGTTATTAAGTAAAGCTCATTTTCACACCATTAAGTCTTATGGGAAAAATGGTGTTAGAATCCTATATTTTTATTTGACTAGCAATACTATGAGGGTGATATGGCCAGAGGTATATAGGTTGCTTTACTTTCCCTGATTTTTGTAGATACCCATTTTCTATGGCTTGTTTAACTCAGATGCCAGTTGTGATGAAGTCCATAAATATGCAGGTTGGGTGGGAGAATTGTATGATTTAAATATTTCAATCTTTCCTCTAAAGAAAATAAAACATGATATTTAACACTACAAAACTAGGAAAGTGATACACTCACTCTGTCCATTAATGATAAAACTACAGGGAATTTAGTAGTATTTTACAAATAAGGTTTTTCAAACCAAGAGAAAAGATATTTTAAGCAAATACTCTCCTTAGCAAAAAAGTCTTCCAAATTAAAGTTAAAAACCCCCACTCCCATTTAGGAAAGTCTTATATCTGTAATTCTGTGGCCCTGTTTGTGGTTTAAATATTTCCAACCTCTATTTGGAATTGAAACATGACCACCAGATTAGGTAGCCAGACCATAGCAGCTTTGTTCCTTCCCTTAGTTTGTTATATAGCTTTAGCTTCTTGAACCCACATATGTACATGTTTATCAAATCATTTTTCTTAATTCAAATATACACACTGATAAAATGATTGAAATTTTCTTCTGAGCTTCTGTGGTCTTGGTAGATTTTCAATCATGTCACAATGCACGATAGGTCAGTGCTGCTATTACCTGTGCCTTGCGTGGTCCATATGTGGGGGGGGGGGGTGTGGTGGGCAAAACAAAGAATAACAACCTTTCAATCTCAAATCCATTTCTCATCACGCACGTCATGAAATCATACTAATACAGTGGAATCTCTCTATTGAGCATTCTTTTATAAAAAATAACACATTTTTAAAATATTGCGCGTATTGTAATTTTTTTAGTAGTGTGTGGTGTCATTGCGGAATGCAATATTTTAGTAGTTTGTGTGACGTCACACTGCCCGTTCATTTATATTAGCGGAAGTCTTCTGTATCGATAAAAATAGGAAGAACACAGCTTCTGTCTCTCTTCAGACAGAGATGTATAGAGTTTAGAAGGAGGGATGGGTGTTAGGGTTTTGATTAGGTATTTTACTGTCGCTAGATACATTGATCTTCTACTGAATACATTGACCTGTGCACTACACATAAGAGAGCCCCCTAATCCCTTGGTTGACCCTGAGTGCGGGGGTTGGTGGGTTCTCAATGCATTTCACACAGATCGATTAATCCGAAAGAAGTCCCTAATGTCAATGATCATCTCCAGTGCACATTCATGGCATAACTTAATTTATGCTAACATTAGTTATTTTGTTTTCTGAATTTACAGTCTAATTATGACATAATTTCAGTGACTACACAAAACTGCGCGCACTATAACACACTTGAAATGAACCCGTGCATGATACATTTCATTTACATTTCGTATAGTAGATAGGCATTTGATCTTGATTGGACCCAAATTAACACATTTTAAGATTCCCAATGTCTTTATTGTTTATATCACAATAAAGTTTTATATAGCAAATTTCTGTTAGTACCAGGTACATAAATATTTTGTCTGTCCAGACCAAATTATAATAGGATTTGACCATAGCAATCTGCTTTCTCATAAACATCAACCTACTAGACTCTTTTTCCACATCATACTCATCTTCGTTTGTGAAGGAGGAACATCATTATCACAAGATTACAGTACTAATCCATTTGTATACAGTGAATAACTGCATTTCTTTCAAAACTATGTGATACTGAAATTCACTGATATATTATCATTTTATTTCAGAGAGCATGACAATCTTATCTGGGTGAAAAGACAAGTGCAGGCGCAGAGTTTCAAGTACTCTGTTAACTCTTCAGTTATTTGTCTAGACTTTTTTGTGTACTTTAACTCTTTGAAGTAACATTTGTACATTTTAGTTCTTTGTCAAGTCATCCTTGTATGCCTACAGTTTATCTCTTTTCATATCATATTTGTACACTTCTAATAAAGGTCTCTTTCTACACTCTATCCAACTCTAGCAATTTATACTTGTACTTAAACTCTTTAATAATTTCTCTTTGTAGAGCAACTCTGTATGAGGTCATACACTTTAGCTCCTTATCGAGTCCTTCTTGTATACTTCTCTTTGGTGTGTTTGGATTTGTACACCTGAATTCATAGTCCGTCATTTTTAAATTAAGCCTACCATTTTAATAGGTGCATATTTTAGCTCTGTATCCAGTTCTTGTTGTACAATTTGGCTTTTAGACAAATTATGTTTGGACACATTTATTATTAGTCAAGTCCTAGTAAAGTTTAAAGTTAAGTCCGCTCACTTTAGTCTTTGTGTACAATTAAACCCCTAGTCAAGTCATACTTGTACAGTATAGTTTCAACTCAAATCCTCTCATTTGAGCTCTCTATCAGGCCTTTGTAGACTTTAGTTTCTAGTCAAGCCCTACTTGTATAGTTTACCCTGAAGTTGTCCTCTTCCTTGAGCTCTTTATCAGTAACTACTTTAGCTCCCAGTCAATTCCTACTTATATAGGTTCAGCTTCTAATCCTATCACTTTAGCTCTATATTTAGTTCTTTTTATACACTATCTCCCCTGATGTCCTACTTATAGAGTATATCTTTTATTCCTATCCCTTAAGCTATTTGTCAGCCCCTTCTTATAAACTTGAACTCCTAGTCAAGTCTTACCTGTACACCAAGTTCCTGCTGCTAATACCCACAAAGATGGCGACATCAGTTAACAAGAACCACGTCAGCTTACAGATGCTAACGGAAACTGGTGCTCAGTACTCATCAGTTGTAAGTTGTTTATTTGTTAAGTAGTCAACATAAGCTAATTTTGTTAGTAGCTCAATAATACATGACTTTGTGATACTGAAGAGTGGTATTAGTGCATAGCAAATTTGAAACTGAAAAAAAATGTTCCAATGTGCTTTCCGTAAAAAAATGTTGGTAGCTTGATTGCTAAAATGTGCATCGTGTATGCAGTGAATGGTACAGTACAATTCCTCAATAGCACATTCCTTTATAACAAATTTCACTGTTTAGCAACACTTCAAAATCTCCAATTATATGTATTCTATATTGTTTGTACTACGCTTTAGCGAATTTATGTTATTACATACATATTTTGTTGGTCAAGACAAAATTGTTATAATGGCATTTCACTGTAATTAATTAGCAGTTAAACCGGTCATTTTTCAATACCAGTGTAGTTTCTTATGAATTTTTTATTACTTGCTACTATCCTAACCAGAAATCAGCGTATGCTACAGTTACTTGATCATTAAAGTACAATTGTTCTTATTATGAAATTAATCATGATTGACAGTGAATTGTGTTGACTAGGTAGCAAGGTTGATAGTGAGCTTGCATCGCAAACACAATTTGTCAAATTAGTTCATGACTTGAATGCTGACCATCCACATTGTACTGGCTATATTAGGGGTACCTCGAAATTCAACATTAGCTGAATAGCAATAACCTGTACAGGATATACTTCAATTAAAAGAGCAATGTTTATTGTTCAAGTCTTTTTCTTATGACTTGATTGCTACTGCTGATCTTTACGAAAACCCCTCATTCTACTATATGCTCCGGAAATACACTTGAAGAGAGAAAGGGTTCAGTACCTGATGGGCTCAGGCGCTATTGGGACAAGGACGCTCAGCTCGAGAACGCCTTGCTCCCAAACGCGTGGTGTGAGACTCGAACTTGGACAAGGGGTACACGATGTCGGTGAATGACACCTCGGCTAAGAGGGCGAAAGAGCCAGGGTCCAACTCCTCTGTTGAGTTCTTCCCCTTAAGGAACCAGGCTCACGGATGAGAAACGGTTCGGTACCCAATGGGCACAGGCACAGCACGTCCAATTACACGAGGCAAGTTCATAGACCGTGGAACACCTAGTTCGAGTTAGACGAGAGCAAAACATCGTCTGGGCGAAGAGTCTCCACTACGCGTGCCTGGAGACAGATATAGAGGCTGTCACAGGCTAAGGGTAGCCCACCTGAATTGTCAAGGCATGCCGGAATCGGATGTGCTAGGCCTACACGGCGCATAACGGTGGCACAACGTAATCACGCTCCCGGCGGAAATCGCACGGACACCCGTGATGGTTACAATGGAGCGAACGAAAAACAAACAAACAAACTATATGCTCATGTTGCTCAGTGATAAATTTGAATAATTCATTATGACATTTGTCAGTTACATGGAAATTTGTGTACTAGTATGGAACTAACACAGCACACAGTGACATTGTAACCACATTCAAGTGATCTACATTTTTTTTATTAGAAACAGCTTTTGAGATTTTTTCAGTTTAATTATTAATCTATACACTAGAACTGATGAGGCATATACATACTTCTTCTTCTGCGTTCGTTCTCAAACTACTGCAGATTAGCAGGATGTAGTCCGGAGAATGGAATGCGTTGTGTCATGGTTTACATCATTGCTGCGATATCTGCACCTTTTGGCCTGACACATCCGACTTTGGCATGGCTTTGGGTCACTGACCCTATATGGTATGAGACAGTCAACTCCATCCCATAACCTCCTTAGTCGCCTTTTATGACATGCGTGGAAAGTAAACAGTGTTGCTATTCTTTGCTCCCCTTTTGGGCCCTGGCAACACACGGGCGAAATACTTACTATAATTATTAATACTCATTTTTATATCTTGTCAACTTCGTCTGTATGACAACTGGATCCTGCACTTCTAGTTTAGCTTGAAAAAAGTAGGGCCACTGTCCTCTTTCCAGACATACCGTAAGAGGCAGCTAAGGAAAGTTGAAGGATGGGCTGATGGAGAGATGCAGGCTGGTGAACATTGCACCTTTGTTCTTTTGTTACAGACTCCTAGATGGGAGGGAATTCTAGGTGTGCCATCACTACAGATGGGTCAACAGATCTGACGGAAGAATGATGAACTAGTTGTCCCAGACGTATGTGCTCTGTCATGGCAAAACATGATGATCCTTGGATACTGTCACACTGGATTGTCCGCTTCGGGATTATTAATCATGCATCTATAAACCCCCCCCCCCCATCATTAAAATCCTTTGAGACAGCAAACAAACCTTATGTGTTTGAGTATCACCTCATATACTCAACTGAGGAGACCTATGCATTTGCCAGAAAGGCTATAGGCTGGAAGATCTACTTGCTCACCGCTAAAGGGATTATTTCATGATCATCATACACCATACTGCAATCACTGTAACAGATATGAGGAGGAAACAGTAAAACACCACCTTATAGAATACAAGTAAATTCAAGTAGGAAGCATGAGGATAAATGAAAATAATTCTTACAACTGACGAGAATTGAACCAGGTCTGTTCTAGCAGCACCGAATCGCTTTGCAACACAAGTAAACACAAGTTTTGAGTACACAGGCTGAAAGTCTTGACTAGACCACATCTTTTTTTGAGGATGTGGTTGGTCAAGTACAGAAAACCTGTTTACCTTATTAAATGCCCTGCACTACAAGACCTACGAAAACAACTGTTACCACCAAACCTCTCCATCACTAACACCTTTTATACAGACACAAGAGAGCCGAAGAAGGCATATACCTACCACCACTAGGCACAGGGAAGAAAGAGTGAAAGCTCTCAACCCCAGGGATCAGATAAATAAGTAAGTAAATAAGATCTTCATCATCTTGTCAACTTCTGTGGCAGAAGGGTTAATTAGTTTAGTGGTACAATTTTCACAAATCATCAAAATTTGAGATGAAGAAGGTCAGCCATTCATATTATGCCGGCAATGTGACTGAATGTATGGTTAGTGTCTAAAAATTCAACAATATTCTATACAGGATGATATTGAATGGACCCATACGGAGTACAAGTTTATCACTCTTGTTCCCTATGTTAGGTAGTGAAGATGAGAACAGGTTAGCAGCATTGAATATTGGATAATCCCCTGGGTACTCTGATCCTCGTCTCAATGAATCCATCAGAGGCTCACAGTTTCTGTTCTACCTATATTATAATTTCTGTGACATTTCATTTTGATGGTGAAGTTTTGCAGACCTTTTGCAAGTCCCTGATGACAGTTTTGATTCATGTCTGTAAGGTGTAATGCTGCAAGTTGTGCAGAAAAATCATAATGCAGTAAGCAGTATTTAAACTAGGTATGCTCAGATGGCACCCACTCATCTAGAAACTTGAGTCAATATGTTTTCCATCTTTGACCACACTGCATCCCAAAAAAAAAAGATGTGATTTTAGTCAAGACTTCCAACATGTATATTCTCCAGCTGCTATGAAATTGGACCTGTCAATCGACAACACATACTGCACAGGTATGTACATTCTTCAAGATCCAAAAACATTTAACATTAGTAAGAAAATAGATTTGTACAGAAAGTTGTGCAGTTTTCTACTCTGAAGGGGACTTCGCTATGATTTTCTTGAAATCTTGTGGCATCTGCATGACTTTTTGTTGTCACCAAATATGGCAATCATCAGTACACCTACATGACAGCCCATGTGTTGCCAGGGCCTAAAAGGAGAGCAAAGAATAGCAACACTGTTTACCTTCCATGCATGATGTAAGAGGCAACTAAGGAGGTATTGGGGTGGAGTTGACTGTTCCATTATATATATATGGTCAAATTAAACTGGAAGCTATATTAAAGTCAGATATGTCAGGCTAAAAGGTGCATAAATCACAGTTAAATCTTAAATCATAACAAAATACATTCCGTTCCCCGGACTACATCCTGCTAATCTGTAAGAGTTCAAGAATGAACACAGAAGAGGAAGTAGACTAACATTTACTGCTTTCTTTGAGCATATTAAATTTGACCTCCAAGAAAATGGATATCGGGTAATAATAATTTAGTCTTTTTCAGTATTTGCTCTCAAATTCCTATAGATTAGCAGGATATCGTTTTAAAAAATGGACTGTGTTGTGTCATGGTTTACAGCTTGGCTTCAATATTTGTGTCTTTTGGCTCTACATATATGATTTTAACATAGCTTCTATATATATTTGAATCTCTATGGGAATGGGAAACCAACCCCATCATTAAAACCTTCTTAGTCACATCATATGATGCATGGCAGGCAATAATTATTTACTTCTCATTCAGTCCCAGAAAACACAACACACAGGTGTAATTCAGTGACAAGTTAGGGGATTTTTGGATAGTCTGAATTTTTAAAATTTGACTGTCATTTATTTATTTTATGCTTTTGTGTGTTCACACACACATCCACAAACACACCCATAAAAGATGAGAGGGAGAAGACCAAAAGGCTATCTTGTAAAGTAAAAGAAACTTACATGTGTTTTCCTCAGGTTGGGTTTGTGTATGTGTTCAACTTAATTGTAGGAACCGGTGCTTTGACTATGCCCGCAGCCTTTAAGGACGCTGGTTGGCTCCTGAGCTTGGTGGCAATCATTGTACTGGCCTTCATGAGGTGAGATATCTTCTAGTGTCAGTTATTTATTTAAAATTTAATAAAGCATGCTTTTTTTAAAAATATCTATTGGGGAAGACTGAGCACCTATTTTGTGTGTGAAGTGTAGTTATGTCAGTTCATAACAAATAACAAATCAAATTTCTTCTGCTGTGTTGATTCTCAAACTCCTGTTGCTTAACAGGATGTAATCCAGAGAATGTGTAGCATCATTGTTTACAAGTCTGTCAGTGATATGCCTTTCAGCTCAACTCCAATGTGACATTTTGGGTCACTGTGACTTCACATGGAAGTATGGCAGATAACGCCTTGTCCATCTCTCAATACACATACCTAATAATTGGCAGTATTACTGTTCTTCACTTCTTTTTTGGATTCTGCAACATGAACAACCAATCACATTTGTAAGGGGTCACCCTATGCTTCATCTACTCTACATTAATGTATTTTTCAGAAACATAAATAATGAGCAAACTGCTAGGAGACATACCGGTAATAGATGCATTTGAGATGTGGAATTTAGGAATCTATTGCACATCCTTATTATGAAAAATTTCCCTATTTGAAAATCCTTTTTAAAATTCCCAATTATATCTATTCTTTATTGTTTGTACTGTAGGCCCTAATTAGCAAATTTTTATTACATACATATTTCATATGTGCAGACTAAATGGTTATAATTTGATTTGACTGTATATAGAAGAATAGGGAGACCTTCACGGAAAGAGAAGAAAACAAAATGATGCTGATAAAACTACCCGGTACATAAGAAAAAAAAAATATTAAAGGAAATAAAAATGAAACAAATAAAATATTTTGGACATATTAAAAGACATGACACCTTGTTGAAGACCTTACTTTAAGGTAGAGCTGAGAGGTGAAGAGCAGGAGGTACTTCCACCACCCTCCAGTTCCTTGCAAGATTGTATTAGATAGGGAGTTGTATCAGGCTACATGGACAAACCGTACCAGTTTTCTTAATTTAACTGTAGATAGATATAGATTCTTGGAATTCTGTGTAGATGTTTGTTTTATTTCAGACATAAATATGATCTTTATAGCAAATCTGTAGAAACCTAAAGCATTTATGTTCTTCTTCTTCTTCAGCGTTCATTCTCAATCTCCCGCTGGATATCTCTTGTAACAGGACAATGGTCCTACTATATTTCCAGCAGGATGTAGTCCAGAGAATGGAAATTCGTTGTGTCGCCGTTTTATTTGCGCCAATGGCCCGACACATCCGTCTTCGGCGGAATTTATGTTCAAAGACATGTATCTTTATCTCTGGATTATTGTTTCACAACATGGGGCCCACTCCCACATGGGGGCAATTTGATTGTTCCAGGGGGCAATTCCAACAAGTTGTAGTTATACTTCATTTAGGGAATAACTGAATTTTTGAATATAAAAAAAAATATGTATGTTAAATCAGTATTTTAGAAAGACTTAAGTGGGGCATGGTAAAAAAAAAAAGGCTGGGAAGCACTGCTCTAGATTGCCGTGATTGTCCAACACTCACATCCATATAGCATGATATATTTTTTTTACATTCATTTTCAAACTCCTAGTGGATCTCTCTTATAGCAGGAGAATAGTCCTATTAGATTTTCAGCAGGATGTAGTTCAGAGAACAAAATTGCGTTGTGTCACCGTTTTATTTGCGCTAATGACCAGACACATCTGACTTTGATAGTGTTCTAAGCTGTTCTTCTTCTTCTGCATTTGCTTTCTGATAACCAAAATGAAAGTTTGTGTGATTTTTGTCAGGGAGAGTGAAGTATAATGTGCTGCCAGTTTCAACTCCGGGAGGTACAATTTCGGCATGTTGCAAGCTGTAAACCATGATATCCATGTAGATATCCAATTATATGAAAGCCTGCAGCTATTTTCAGATATCTAGTGTTAGCCTACTTTTGATCACACAGCCCATATGACTTTAATTTAACCAGGAAGACATACAAAACCACAACCAGAATAAATCTGATACAAGATGGCAACCTTAAATTTGCCATGGCATTTCTTGTATAAATATTAACATTATAATTTTTTCTTATGCATTTGTTCTTAAACTCCTGCAGATTAGCAAGATTTAGTCTGGAGAATAGAATGCATTGTGTCATGGTTTACAGCTCAGCTGTGATATCTACATCTTTTTTGCTTGTCATGTCTGACTTTAGCACAGCTTCTGGTTCATTTTGATCCTATATGGGATGTGACAGCCAACTCCACGCTGTAGTATCCTCTTATGACATGTATGGAAGGTAAACAGTGTTGCTATTCATTTCTCCCCTTTCGGTCTCCTCAACACTGTCATTTGAAAATTTCAAAATACATAAGATAAAAGAATATATTAAAATATTTCAGCAGGCTGATTAAGCATAGTCTGTTATGTCATCTGCTCATGTTTTTCAGCTTCATGACTCTAACATTTATGACAGAAACAATGGCAGTCTCTAATGCCAAGCTCAGACTGGAACAAGTTTTGTCACAGAGCACTGTGGTGAGTTGTCTGCTATTGTTTTAGACTAGATGTATTATATTTACTTGTTTATAATCAGATCAAGAATAAAACAACCAGGAGGTCAGTAGATGGTTGGTTGGTTGGTTGGTTGGTTGCTGATCCAGCGGTCCATGGGCTCATGCCCTTTGACCTAATGCCATTAGATGGCATTATATTGCTGGGAAGTCTGTGGATTTTCGGCCCACCCCGGGACAGAGCCAGAGAATAACTATCACACCTCCAGGAAGGTAGGTTTGAACCTATGCACTGTGCCTAGCCACTGTAGCCACGATAGGGTTCACTGTGCTCATTCCCCACCACCAATTGACTACTGGTTATGCCGAACTTCTCTATAGCTCCAGGCATGCAACCAAATGTTCAAGTCAAAAGGATTGTCACGTCCTGAGTCACTGTGCCTCTATGATGGGCCTCAGCCATAGGAAAAACAGTGATGTCAGTTTCCTCCTCCTCAGTGCTGCACAGTATATCTCTGGTTCCCTCCCAACCACAGAGGGTGCATACATATATATTCAGGCAAACATGAAAAACATTTCAACAACACAACAAAATCATAACTGTATAGATGACATGCCATGAAGCTTCTATAGGAAGATAACCTCAATATAACAGCATGTCATCCACTAAGGTTTTCTGTTGCATGGATGGTATGTCTAGTGGGCCATTGGTGAGACCCACAGACGCAACCTCATGCGTAAGAGGTCAGTAGATAAAGCACCAGAAATGGACCAGAAAACAGCAGATCAAATAGTTCAGACTTGTCACTATACTTGTTTTCTGTATTAGTTCTCAACTGAATGTATCATGATTAATCCTGAATATGACCACAGATATTCACCATTCACTGATTTCAACACTAAAATGGTCATCTGATTGATTATCGTGTGATATCAAAATTCCACAATTTCGGTTTCTTGGTGGACACAATTGTTTACATATAACCCGATATTGTAATTGTAAGATCTCGGGTTCAAACCATTAAATACAGTTAATACAGAGAACTCTTACTTTTCTGATACTATGAACACTGATTCCGCCGAAGACGGATGTGTCGGGCCACTGGCGCAAATAAAACGGCGACACAACGCATTTCCATTCTCTGGACTACATCCTGCTGGAAATCTATTAGGACCATGGTCCTGCTGTAAGGGAGATCCAGCGGGAGTTTGAGAATGAACGAAGATGAAGAAGAAGAGAACACTGCAGGATTATGTAAAAATGGGAGAAACGGCAGTTATCGATTCTGAGGTAGATATGACAGTCATAAAATCAATGTATATCCCAACAGCTATTACTATTTTTCCAGCTCTGGAGCTTTCTCCCAAAGAAAATAACCCATTTCCTTGGGATAATGTGTTGTAAAGTTTGTAGTTGAAACTAAAAGCCAATATTTGAGATTATGCTTTTATTTCTTGAACATTCTTGTAGAAGATAAAGACAGGTCGGAGACAATACCTAGTGTGTGAGGTCTGGCATCTACAAGTCGCAGTGATGGGAGTAGTTTCCTACCAGAAATATTTTCTCAGAGATGAGGGCCCAATGCATGGTGATGATACAAACTTTAAGATTTGACAGTTGGAAGTGTTGTATATACTAATGTATACAGTGATGTGTTAAACCAAAAACATTCTTACAGAGATAATGTCTAAGTGTCTGAAGACTACACAAAGTGTGAACTACATCTCATTGAGATAAACTCGCTATGAGTAGGATGTTTTCTGTCAAGTAACTGTATGCTTTTCAAGAATTTGTGTCTTTTGGGTGTGAAATAAAACTTTGGTGAATACTACAGTACAATGACAGAAACAAAAACAAAGACTTGCAAGGAATAATAGGAATTGAACCAATCCGTTCAACGGCACCAAATCGCCTAGCAACTATTGAACACGCGTTCTTCCATACTTGACTAACCGCATCTCCAAAAAAAGATGCAATTTCATCAAGCCATTCAAACCGTGCACACAAAGTCACCAGAACGGACCGATCAAGACAAGGACTATTACAACAACAACAAACATCCCGTACAGGTTTTTGAAATATCCTCAGTAACAACAAACATATAATATATAATATCCGTATTTAGTTATACAAGGGAAACTATTCACACAAGAAGAAGCTCTTATCTTCAACAACAGCCTATTAGTTATGTCAACATATCGCCAGTGTGTTGCCGGGGCCCGAAAGGGGAGCAAAGAATAGCAACACTGTTTACCTTCCACGCATGTCGTAAAAGGCGACTAAGGAGATTAAGGGATGGAGTTGGCTGTCCCATCCCATATAGGGCCAGTGACCCAAAGCCATGCTGAAGTCGGATGTGTCAGGCCAAAAGGCGCAGATATCGCAGCAATGCTGTAAACCATGACACAACCCATTCCGTTCTCCGGACTACATCCTGCTAATCTGCAGGAGTTTGAGAACGAACGCAGAAGAAGAAGAAGATGTCAACATATGATATATACTTGGGAGATGTTCTAAAATTGAAAAGACCGCATTAACTATTTTATTTTTTGTTTCAGAAATATGAGCCAGTGGATGGCTTAGTAAATACAGATGAAAGGGAGCCACTTTTAAAATCACATATCACTTGTAAGAGCTACCCGGTAGTTGTTTTTGCAATCTTTCTGTTCAATTTGTAAATGTTTTCTCTGTTTCAATCCCCAGGAGTTACAAGAGACGAAGCTCTTGTTTCCTAAATACAATGAGGGTGTTTTTCCAGAGCTTTCAGTTAGCTATTTCTTTTTATTCTTCTTTAGCATTCATTCTCAAACTCCTGCTGGATCTCTCTTGTAGCAGGACTACTAGATCTCCAGCAGGATGTAGTCCAGATAATGGAATGCGTTGTTTTGCCATTTTATTTGCATCAATGGCCCGGCACATCCATATTCTGCGGAAGTTAGTTATTTGAAAGATCATCCTCAATTCCCATCAAACCATCTGTCCATAAGTGGTAAGATCTCTTACTCAAGATCTCTATTCAGCATGTACCAACTGACCAACCACACTTACTCTGTGTTGGTTTACTAGTCTCCTCTGGTTACCCACAGAACGTTCTTTACAGGTTACCCACAGAATGATATTCCTGTAGTCTGCTCAGGGTTGCAAATTCACAAGTATTTATTACATTGTTCACTCATCCAATCTCCTTAAGATCATTCAGACCATCAGCTCTGTCCATTACTTGTTCAGTCTCCATGATTGATATACCAGCAAGCCTTTCTGCACATAAATTTCCTCAAACACTGGTATGTCCAGGCACAAATATGAATTTGATTCTTGTCAGATGATCTTGTGTGTTTGTTCTCAATTAATCATCATGCACAATCGTGTGATTTCCGTCAGGAAGTGTGAAGTACGCTGTGCTACCATTCAATTTGTGCCATGTAGGCCTACACATCCGATTTCTGTATTCTTTTAATTCAGGTGAGCTTCCCTAGCCTGTGACAGCCTTCCTATTTGTCACCAGGTGACAGATTCGTATCGACTCTATGTTGTGACGATTTATCACCCAGAAGACCCTTGGACATTACATGTCAAAACATGTTCCTGGTTGACAGTCTCAGAGGAGGTGATAAGCAGGGATTTAGATTTGGGTCAATTATGTCTATTTCACATGAGGTGTTTCGCTGCCAGTGAACTTAGGTATTAGGTCTGTTGATTATCCTCTTCGCACACCGTACATGTCCATAGGTGCTCAGATCTCCGCTTCAGTAAATCTCTCAAGGTATAACGGCTGATGGTTCCGGTTCTATGTTGGTTCACTGCTCTTTTTTAAATCTTTGTCAGGGGTTCTCTATGGGCCATGCCCATCCTCACTCCCAATTCACACATTTTCAATATTGATTCATGTTCATAGATCTCAAAATTCTCTGATCGGGATTACTCACGAAGAACAATGAGTATATCTACTCAGTCGATAGGCTGACCATCTGTTGTGGTGGCGAGGCTAGTTAATTGATTGGCCCATTAGTTTTACTCCATGCCAGTGAACTTGTTTTTTGTTGCAGCACTTGAAGCCACATGATACAATAATTTACACAGGCGGCTCAGTAGCACAAGAAACAAACAGTGTTGCCCGTGTGTTGCTGGTGCCCAAAAGGGGAGTAAAGAATAGTAACACTGTTTACCTTCCACGCATGTCGTAAAAGGTGACTAAGGAGGTTATGGGATGGAGTTGGCTGTCCCACCCCATACAGGGTCAGTGACCCATAGCCGTGCTGAAGTCGGATGTGTCAGGCCGAAAGGCGCAGATATCGCAGCAATGCTGTAAACCATGACACAACACATTCCGTTCTCCAGACTACATCCTGCTAATCTGCAGGAGTTTGAGAACGAACACAGAAGAAGAAGAACAAACAGGTGTGGTTGGAGTTTCGTGGCCTACCAAAATGGCAAGAAATTTGCTGAGAAGTCAGTTGCCTACCCCACTACAACATTGAGTATGAGAATGGAAATAGAAGCGGTGACTGCAGCTCTCACTTGGCTGGCGACGCAACCACCAACAGACTCGGTGATTCTATCAGACTCTCAAAGTATGCTGCGCAAGATAGAAAAGTGTATGATCAGAACTGAATGGGTCACTCTTCTGAACAATGCGCAGAGAATTACATGGATTTACTGTCCAGGTCATGCTGGGGTCAGGAGAAACGAAAGAGCAGATGTGTTGGGTGATAAAGCTTTGGTGAACTGCACCGAAATAAGAAGAGACGATTGAATTTATTAGAGCAATCATGGATACCTTACGAGAAGACAAGGAGGAAGTCAAACGCAACAATGTACATATTCAGAGAATGGTAGAAATGGGAGTGACTAGAGGCGATGGGAGAAAGTACTCCCTCTCCAGAAAGATCAGAAGAACGCGTAATCAGCAACTGACTGAGACACTGAGCTTATACACTTTTAGATGGCTAACGGAACGGCAAGCAAAGCATATATGGGAATGTCCCCAGTGCTGTGACGCTTGTTCTTAATCAAGAATCAAGTAATTAGACGCATTGATCCAGTGCCCCTGGTTACTGAAGCCTTTTTTTAGTGCTGTGATGCTTGTTCTTAATCAAGAATAATTAAATCCAAGTAGGAAGCATGAGGATAATTGAAAATAATTCTTACAGCTTAATAATAATAATCTTATAAATATAATTATTAATAAATATAATCTTACGCATAATTCTTAATCAAGAATCAAGTAATTAGACGCTTTGATCCAGTGCCCCTGGGTACTGAACCCTTTTTTATCCACGAGCATGATTCTGGTATAGGAAATGCTCTACAATAGAGTTGGTCTTGGGTTGATTTGCCCTCTTAGCCGAGGTTTCACTAACCAACATTGTGAACACCTCAGTTTATGTCTCTACACATATTTATAAGCACCAGAGAACATTTACTGCTTCTCTTCCAAGAGATAGTCTTCTCGGAGGCAACCAGAAACTTGTTCCCGAGTTGAACATTGCTCTTGTTACAATTTCCATATAGCTTTTCCTCCATTTTATTTGAACATGGCACTGCCCGTTAGCGCTGTGTTACCCTCTCATTGTACTCAATATGTTAACCTTACTTCATCACGATTCTTGATGTTCGTAAGCTTGGGACATGACAGTCTGACAGCTCAGGCCAAATGCTGTCTCACTATGCTGCGACAGTGTTTTGGCTGTTGTAATCAAGAGGTGTCATCTGAGATCTCAAACTGCTTGGACATGATCCATAAAGCATTATCCAGACTGCTTTACACGAGCTGGGACATATATGCACCATACTGTTAATGACTGCTCAGAATCATTCTATGAAGAGAGTCTGTGGTTTATTGCCAGACAGGAGGAGGTCTTGACTTCCAGCAAAAGCTACTAATTATGACTGTGTATCAGGGAACCTGGGATTAAACAGAGTAGAGCAATCAGCCAAACCATTCAAGTACAAAACAAAAATTACGCAGAGGAATAGTGAGAGTGTAGACCTGTCCAGAAGAAGTACAGACAGGTAACCTCTTGAACTTCATCTGTGTTCATTCTCAAACTCCTGCAGATTAGCAGTATGTAGTCCAGAGAACAGAATGCATTCTGCCATAGTTTACAACTTAGCTGCAATATCTGCACCTTTTGGCCTGACGCATTTGACTTCAGCATGGTATATTGGTGACTCAGACCCTATATGAGATAGGCAGGTAGCTCCACCCCCAAACCTCTCCAGTTTCTTCGTGCGATATGCACAGAAGATAAACAGTGTTGCTCCTCTTTCAGGCCCAGCAAAACACAGGTTTCAGTCGATATTTGGTCATTTGTTGTAGGGAGGATGCCATCAAGTGGTTTCAGCCCCTTCTAATCCCCTTCCCTATATTTACAGACTTAGTCATAGTACGATATTTTAGGCATTTATGTATGTGTTGAAATACAAAATGATCCCTGTGTAAGTTGGCAGGTATTAAGTCATAAAATGAATGACTAAACAAGAAAAATAAACTTTCAAGTTGTTCTTCATCTTTCAAACAGATTCAGATATTAAACCAAGTTTTGAGATCACTCAAAGGGTGGAGATGGTAAGACAAAAGATATACTTTAACATAATTAATTATTTCATTATTACTAAATTAGTTCACATATTCTTAAATTATAATTTTTGGTTTATAAATAGTCCCATATGGTTGAACTATCCAGAGAACAGACCTGAAACAGAAGATATTGGGTGGTTTACTAAACTTTGAAAACTATTTTTACAACTATTAAGAAGCTATATCTTTCCAGTGGCAACAAATGATTGTGAGACATGGGCAATGAAATCTGCAAGGGAAAAGACAATATCAGCATATGAAATTTATAGAAATGTCCTAGGAATATCACAGACAGAATGATTAACCAATGCAGACATCCACAGAGACCTGAACATAGAAGAAGACTAGCTTCTCAAAACTATAAAAAAACACAAGCAAATATATTTAGGACATAAAAAGAGATATAGTGGTTAAGAAATATTGATCATGAAGGGAAAGTTCCAGGCAAGAGAACAAGAGACACACCAAGACTATGCTGGAACATTACAAACGGAGACCTTCGAACACAACACTCGAAGAAGCTGGGTAGCTTGCACAGAGCAGTGAGGACAATATACAGTAAAGGACAAGTCACACAGGTGACTAAACTTTTAAAATATACTGGACAATCTGAATTCTGAAAAATAAGCATCTGTATGTTGCCAGGGATAAAAGGTGAGCAAGAATAGCAACATTATGACCTGTTAGGTATGTTGTAGAAGGTGACTGGGGCTGAGGTTGACTGTCTCATCCTATAAAAGGTCAAAGTATTGGGAAAGATGGTGCAAATATTGCAACTAAGCTGTAAACAATAACAAAATGCATGCATTCTGATCTTCAGACTACATCTGAATACCGGGTATCTGCAGGATTTTAAGAAAGAATTCAATAGAAGAAAGCAAGTGTGTAATTGCTCTGCTACAGACTCTTAGACAACTTCACGGGACTGAGAAACTGGCTGTAGAGACCCTGCTTCTAACAATCATATCTTTTCTTCTTTGTTCATTCTCAGAATTCTGCAGATTACCAAAATATAATCCAGAGAAAGGAATGTGTTTTGTCATGACATAGCTTAGCTGTGATCTGCAATTGCGCATTATCTGCGCCTTTCGACATGACACATTCAATATCCTCATGACCTATTTATCACTTTGAGCTTCTATGGAATGGAACATCAAATTCATACCTAAACCTCCTTAGTCACCTCTAAAACATGCCTGGTATTGCTGTTCTTTGCACCCCTTTCAGGGCCCCATCAATGCAAAGGCATAACAATTTTATAACACTGATGAAGATGAAGTAATCCCCTTATTTGTGAGCAGGTAACTCTTGATAGCTTGTAGCCTTTCTGACAAAACCACAGGTCCTTCTTAGTTGAGTAACCAAGGTGACTCCGGGAGTCATATAAGATTTATTATCTCAAAGCATGATATGGGGGGGGGGGGGGGGGGTTGTGGATGCATGTTTTGTCCCCAAAGGGAGACAGTCCAGTGTAACAGTATTCCAGGATCATTACATCCTGCCGGCATCGCAGCATATACTTCTGGGCCAACTAGTTTTTCATTCTTCTGTCAGATCTGTGGACCCATCTGCAATGATAGAACATCTAGCATTTCCTTCCACCAAATAGTCTGCCCCAAAAGGACAAAGGTGCAATATCCTCTGACTAGCATCTCTTTGTCATCCATGGGAACCATTTGACAGAAGACAAAAAAAGAAACTGAGACAATACATGCAATGACAATGATTTTTTCCACTGGTGACAGGTTATTATCCCAACTTTCCTTAGAGAAGTCTGAAAAAAATACAGTAGTTCTATTCTTTGCACCTTGAGTTATAAGTCCAGGCTTCAGTTCTTACCACTTGGGCAATCTTATAACAGTAAATGACCCGTTCTGAGTGAATGAGGAAGTTCAAGAGGCAGATTGATTGGCAACATCTTAGAAGCACCCTGAAGGAATCAGCGTATAGCAGTTTCGGCAATATACTTTAAAGTTTCAAATCATGATCTTAACTCCCCCTTCAGCTATCACTTTCGTAAGTACATTTATGAGCACAATTGTTCTATAAATCCATATCTCCTAGGCTTCAATATCTTCTAGCTGCTTGTTCGTTGTTCACCTTTCTGCACTTTACATCAAGGAAGCATCAGAAAGATAACTCGCATATAAAAAATATTAGAAGATATAAAATATTATATTATGTCCTATATTTATTCTGTATAGGACATCGTTAATAGACAAATTTTGGATATTTATACATTATTAATATATCTAATCTTATTGTCAATGCAGTGTGGATAGTTGGCCTTTGAACCACGAGCATATTTGAGTGAGTTGTGTGTGTGAGCTGGACCTCCCACTAACCACTCTACAACAAGCTCTCATATGTTAGTTATTTATTTATTTAAATTTTATTTGATCTCATGTTGTTTGCCTGTAAGTTTATGGGGCCCAAAAAGGAAGCAAAGAATAATAACACAGCCGCCTGCCATTAGAACCTACTACAGAGGTTGAAAATGAGGTTATTTACCCCACCCCTTTGTCTCTGCAGTGATGAAACCTGCTGAAGATCCATATCTGGACTGCTGGGAGGGAATCAACCCTTTTATCTGCTGAATACCTTTCAATTTCAAGAAAGTTACAGTAAAGTCCTCTCTGGGGTAGAAGATAGTTCAGCTCAGACAATGCACCCTACAGCCACATTGGGTCAAACAGTCATCTGCAACTTGCACACGTTCTGAAAAATCTGCCCATAAAAAAGAATGCCAGAGAAGCACTCATCTAGAGTTGAAAGTAAACACTCTACCACCACCTGGCATAGGGAACAAGAGTGAAATAATTATATTCTCTTGAGCTGCTATCATTATCATTTCATGTTGTTAAGTATATCTGTTATAAATGATACATATTTATGTACGTTGTTATTTTTTAATTCAGGGAACTATGGCTGCCATGTTTTTCAACAAAGGTAATCACTTATGCTGTCTTTTTGCTTTGCAAAGCTCACTTTTCTCTCTTTAAGTCTTAGAACCTGAGATCCCGAAATTATGATATTTACAATAATTATAGCTGCTCTGAGATACCAATCTTTTGGATATTTCAACTTCACAAAACAGTACCTCATATTAATTATTATTAATAAATTGATTTATGCATTTTATCAACATTATGATGTACGCATTGCATTGTGGGAAAGCTGATTCACAAAATGGCTTACACTTGTTGGCAATTTCGCCAGTAGAGTTAGTATTTTAAACCAAAATGATGTGTTGAACATCAGGGTTTTGTGTGTGCTCAAAAACAGCTGAACAAGTTGTTGAGTTTGGGATTGATTATTCAAAAGATGATGAGTTAGATTAAACACAAAATTGGTATCATATCCTATACAGTATGTAGCCATCAACCCAGCATTTTTTGACTGTAGTGATTTTCTTGGCAGTATATATGTTCAGTAGTTTATCATTGCTTTTTAAACGGTACGGATGCACAATTGCCTGAGACGCATTTCTAACTTAGTATTTGGTCTTCATGCTGCGTCACCTATGTCAGCACATATTTGGTCATCATGTTTTGTCACCTATGTCAGCACATGACAAGGGGCATGAAGATGCCATCACTTCTATAATAATAATAATAAATAATAATAATAATGTAACGCATTAGGGTCATAGGGGTGTCATATTGAGACATTTGATGCAGAAACACATTGGCTTTATGTTCACGGACACACACAACACATCTATCAATAGTAAGTAAGACTGCTGTAAAACTGTATAACATGGTTATTGACTGACCATCATAAGAAAAAAAACTGTCATATACTGTTATTTGTATTTTTTAATACCCATAGCCAATAGTTTGATAGTTTGTGTGTTCATTATCAAGCTGATCGACCTTGTGTTTTACATGTTTTATGTTTATAGCATTTGCTTTCAAATGCCTGTATTCTTCTCTCCAAGTCCACAGTCCAGGTTGCACAGACATGCAAGAATTAATTAGAATATTGGCATATTCAGGTGGTTAGAATATTGTCATAGTCAAGTGGTTATATGGCATAGTCAAGTGGTTAGAAAATTGGCATAGTCAAGTAGTTGGAATATTGGTATAGTCAAATACAATATTGGGATAGTCAAGTAGAAATGACATGTCTACAAAGAATACTCGGAGTGTCATTAAGAGATATATTTAGAAATGATAATATTAGACAAATAACCAAAACAATACCAGTATTGGAACACATCAAAAGACCACAGATCAAGTGGTTTTCACACACTTCTAGACTACCAACAGACAGCATGCCACAGATGACCATGACACATAGATATCACGGCTATAAGCCAGAGGCAGACCATGTAAAAGATTTATCACCAAAATCAAAGAAGCCACAGGAACAAGCTTACAAACAGCACACAAGAAGGTCATCTCCAGAGAACTCTTCCACCCCTGACGCCGCAAGGCAAACAAGGGCCACAAAATATAGATAGAAGTAGTTAGAGTATTGGCATAATAAATAGTTAGAATATTGGCAGCATAGTCAAGTGGTTAAATATTGACTTGTTCAAGTGGTTAAAATATTGGCTTGTTCAAGTGGTTAGAATATTGACTTGTTCAAGTGGTTAAAATATTGGCATAATCAAGTAGTTAGAATTTGACATATTAAAGTGGTTAGAATGACATATTCAAGTGGTTAGAATGACATATTCAAGTTAGAATATTGGTATATTAAAATGGTTAAAATATTTGCATATTTAAGTGGTTAAAATATTGGCTTGTTCACGTGGTTAAAATAGTGACATATTCAGGTGGTTAGAATTTGACATATTCAAGTTGTTAGAATGTTGGCATAGTCATTCAAGTCATAGTTAAAGGATTTTGTTTGTGTGGATTTCTAGAAATTGTGAGAAATAGAACTTGTGTATCCTTTTCGTGTTATAGGGGTTTTTCCAGAGCTTTTATTTCATAAAAGATCCAGAATATTCCAAATCTCAGTTATGTTAAGTGCTTTGAGAATAAACCACCTACTCAACAGGTGTAAAATTAAATTTTAGAATATTGACAATTTTGTGACAGTGAATGCTATGGCCTGATCTTGACTTTAGTTGTTATTAATATATTATATAATCATTTTGACAGTTGGCATGGTTTTCTTTCACCTGTGTATTATCATTTACCTGTATGGTGATCTGGCTATCTATGCAGTAGCTGTACCAAAGTCTTTGAGGGATGTTGTCTGGTAAGAGTTTATATTAAGTGTTGGGTCAGATAGTGAAAATAAATGTATAATTATAATGTTTGTTTGCGTTCACGCTCTGATAACCAACACGAACATTTTTGTGATTTCCACCAGGGAGCATGAAGTATGTTGTGCTTCCAGCTTACAGCAGAGCTGCGCTATTTGTGCCTTTCAGCCACATATATCAGATTTTGGCATGCCTTTGACTTGAGTGGGCTTCCCTAGCCTGTGACACCCTTCTTGTCTGTCACCAGACAACGGATGTGTAACGATCTTAAACCATGACAGTTTGCCACCGACTGTGCCATTGGACTTTACAGGCCAAAACATGTCCCTATGTGTCAGTCTCAAAGGAGGCGGTAACAAGGGATTTAGGCTTGGGTCGACTATGTCTATCTCGCACAATGTGTTCCACTGCCAGTGAACTTGTCTTACATAATTAGACATATTATGCCTGTGCCTGTTACATGTTCTTCCGTGCACCAGATCATCAGCATACATTGCCACTTTGATCCCATGTGGTAGTTCAGCAACTAGGTCATTGATGTAAACCAAGAAAAGTGTGGGTGACAGAACTCCTCCTTGTGGGACTCGATGATGCAGTAGAACTTTCTTGCTCTTGCGACCATCTAATTGTACCCTGGCTCTTCTATTATGCAAGTATGCTTTTACCCATTTGTACATTCTTGAGCTAACCCTGCAATTTCGCAATTTCTTTAGGAGCCCTTCTTTCCAGACCTTATCAAATGCTTTCCTGAGGTCTATCCATGCTGCTAGTACCAGTTTCTTTTCTTGGAAGGCATCCTCAATCTCTTGGGAGAGGTAGGTTGCCTGATCTTCAGTAGAGTAGCACTGTCTGAAACCTGCTTGCTGTGATACCAGAAGGTTTTCACTTTCAAGGTACCACTGTATCCTAAGATTGATAATGCGTTCCATTGTTTTGCATGGACAGCTTGTGAGGCTGATGGGCCTGTAGTTGGAGACTGTGTTGCCATCTTTTCCTGATTTGAGAAGTGCTATCATTATTGCTTCTCTCCACGCCTGTGGTACATTACCTGTGGACCAGCTTGTGTTAAAGATCTGCAGTAACTTTGCTCTTGCTGCAATTCCCAGGTTTCTAATCATTTCATTGGACACTCCATCAGCTCCAGGGGACTTTTTCATTTTCAATTTGGATATTGCATGCTCCAGTTCATTCATTGTGATTGGTGCCTCCATGACTTCAGGTATAGGTTCGCCTTGTCCAATGTTTTGCTGGTTCTCTCGAACCTCCTGTTGTTTGTCTGGGCTGACTTTGATGTTATTGTCTTCTGCAAAGGAATCTGCAAAGTAATCAGCTGCATGTTTACCTGTTAAAATGTTTCTATCTTTATAAAGTGTGATCCTGGTATTTCTCCCTGTACCTTCATCATTTAGTTGTTTTACAAGTTTCCATAATTTCCTAGTATCTCTTTCTAGGTTCAGCGACTCTGTTTTTTCTTTCCAGCTGCTCCGTCTGGCTTGTAACTTGGCTCTTTGAAATTTAGCCTTTGTTTGCTGATATTTGTTGTGATGTTCTTGGCTAGGTCTGTTCTCAGCCTGCTGTCTAGATGTTTCCATCTCATTTTGTAGCTTTTCCAGTTCATCATTCCAGTAGGGTTTGTAGTTTTTGCGTGCCCCCCTGGGTATGGTTTTACTAGCAGCATGTAGTATACATCTATTAAATTCACTCACTGCTCTATTGATGTCTTTGTCCAAGTTCATGTCCTTAGCTAGAACACTAGTTAAATGCTGGTACATTTTCCAGTCTGCCCTTTCCACCTAGTGAGCGTGCTGCTGTCCTTGGTAAATTCATTGTGGATTTCCAGAAATACTGGTCTGTGGTCACTACCTCCAAGCTGCTTTCCAACGACACGTGTGATGTTCCATTCCAAGCCTGGTGAGTGGAATGCCAGGTCTGGTGTAGAGGTGGTGTGCCATGCTCTCGAGTAGAAGGTTGGTGAGTCAGCTGGCTGGTTAATAAGGATGAGATTATTTTCATCCTGCCAGCTCTCAAGTTCCTCACCTCTCTTGTCGATATGATCGTAGCCCCAGCTCTGAGAGTGGCTGTTGAAGTCACCACACACCATAAGTCTCTCTTTGTCTGGAATTGTGTCTAGTGCCAATGGTTTATCATTTGGGCAGTAGTAGTTCAGAAGATGGAATTCTGCACTGTCTGTTTTTAGGTGGAGCATCTGGTATTCTGCCCCTTCCATATATACTTCCAGCTGACATGCGCTGATATTGTTTTTAACAAGTGTCAGAATTCCACCCTTTCGCCTGTCCTTTCTGTCAGACCGGTAGCACTGGTAGCCTCTGATTTTGAAGGCTATGTCGCTGCTGAGGTGTGTTTCTTGGATACAGCATATACTAACTTGTTCTTCACTGAGGACATTTTCAAGTTCCAATTTTTTGCTGTATCCATCTCTTTTACTGTTGACACCCTCAGCATTCCAGTGCATTATTTTTATTGGTCGTTTGTTTGTTTGGCCAGTAACTATTCCCTTGCCTCCTGGCTCCTCAGGGCAATTGAGAAGGACTTCCAGTAACTGAGGTTGGGCCCTTTTGAGGTATAGGGCCTGGCACCGTCCCTGCCTGAACGTCCGCCACAGGGCAGGCACCATAACTATTTATAGATGTAGACATGTTTCCATTGTGTTTTGTGCGTGGCATCCTGATTATCTGTGCGCCTTTTGGCTGGATGCCTCCGTCTTCAGCACTCTGCTTACTTGGGCAGGACTATGGTCCGAGTGGGACTACCCGACCAGTCTTAGTTTCCAGCCCCTGATGGCTGAACTAAGAGCCCCATCACCACTACACGGTGTTGGCCTCGATGGGGTCTGTTATAACAAATTGGTCGGGTCTGACAGAATATGTGCGCTATAAAAGAAATTTGTCATATACGGCTATGATAATTATTACCATACGTTAAGTCCTTTCAGTTATTGCTTCCTTTGTGCATTGTTTTTCCATGATGTAATAACTGCCTGTCAACTAAGAATAAATAATCAACTAGCACAGTCCTCAAGAGATTGATTCTGGCACATGATGATAGATGCATGCAAATCAGAAACTAGTTAATGTTTACGTTTTAGTTGACATGTCTCCTATACCGGGATCGGTCATGCCAAGGTTTTCAATGAACTCTTCCTTTTTTCAATAAGGATAGATCATATTTCTAGCATCAGAGTTTTTAAGAAGCAAAGCCAGCATTGTATTTATACTTTAGGTGAATAGAATGCAAGGTCACCTGTCTACACCCCCCCCTTCTTTGTCTGTGCTCCCCCCCCCTTTGTCAGTGCTTTTAGTTGTGCATGACCATTTGTTTATAGGACCAGTGGGCTAAATGTAAAGCAACATTCCAAACTGACTAATTCTACCTATCCCTGTGATTTTCATTGGCTGTCGGCACAAATTATACACAAAGGGACCAATAAAAATCACAGGAAAAGCTAAATGAGTCACTCCATAATGCTACTTTCCAATTGCCAACAGGTCACATATGTCGATGGCCTGGATTGTGCTAAATGGAGACACGTTGTCAGTAACTGGAGATGGATCAGCGATAAATTATGACCCTGGCCAAATCTGTACTGTGTCCAAATGGTGACAGTCATTATATAAATTGACCAAAAAAGTGGCCACAAACCAAGCCAGCAATAGATGCCACTTTACGGTTGAATGCCTCAAGGAGTGTTTAGTGCAACATTTCAAACACACTAATCAAATGTACTTTTTTCTAGATACAAATTTGAAATAGTACGCTATACAGAGAAATTTTGTTATATGCATTCCTTATGATATGGTTTTTTTAAATTAAGACAGAGTGAAAATAATCAGATTTTGAAAAGTATCTTTAAAGAGGGAAATTCGTTAAAACAAGATTCGTTGTAATGGGATTGTTGTATTATTGTATTACTAAAAATATTGTACAACCTGTTATGGTAATTCTTATATTCTGTATCATCATACAGCACTTATAACAGCACCAATCAGACACAAACGGATGATGACCTCTGTTGGTCCGAGAGCGTTGGTGTCAATAGGATGAATGCATACAGGATATTTGTAGTGAGTGAAGTTTTAACAAATCTCTATCTTTAAAACTGCCTGTGAAGTATCATTATTACCTTTAACCTTTAGCACTCTGCAAAAATTGGGTAATTTTTGTCTGCCACCACATTCTAATTTGCCTTTACGAAATATGGTGTGTATTTGAAAAATGCAACAACTTTTTTGTTTTTGAAGCTTTTTTGTATAATACTTGTCTGTGTGTGGGAATAAAGGAATGATTAATGAATGTAATGATGTCAGTTTTGTTGGTGTTATGTGTGATATCTGAGAAATTGGTGGATTAAAAAAATATTAAAAACACCCTCCCCCCAAACATGAAAAAAACTTGTGATGTGCCTATTCTTACGTGCTTTTTGGTGAGTGCTCATCTGGTGGAAGGCAAAAGGGTAGACAAAATGTGAAATATAAAGACATCTGAAAAACATAATTTATCGTCAATAACAATTCTTGGGAAGAATTTATTTATGATTGCACCAGATGGAGAAAACATTTGGAGATACAAATGGAAATGCATTACAAGTATGTATAGGCATTCAATCATCTGAGAGGACCTTGAAGAAGAAGTTGAAAGACAAATGACATTGAAGAAAGACATCTGTGCAGTTTTCAAATGAGATTTGTTGTGTATTTACTGCTCGACCCTGTGGATAAAAAATTTGAAAATCACGAAAAATACTGCTATGTGAGGGCTTCATAGTCCACATGTAACTTTTAGACTAGCCTGCTTCCTGACTGTCTTTGAAGACCATACCATCATTGTGGTTGTGCAGAACATCTGTTCTGTACAAAAAGCTGTAGACAATGACGCTCATGAATTGTAAAGTCACCATGTGGCCACAACTCCAAGGGCAGTTCACATATGACCTCCAGAGACCATATGATGATGATGATGATAGCAGCTGTCATGAATAAAGCTTCTATTTATAGTAAATTTCTTTAGATGTATTGCAACATTTGATGCTCCGCATTTGTAGAGCCAAGATGAACTCTTGCTGCCAAAAATATATACATATCCTCCACATTATCAATGTTGTACAACTCTTGAATATATTTTAGGCTGCCTTTGCTGTCCTACTTGGCCCATTCACATTCTTCAATGTACAGAAGACAATGTATTTGCAGATTTTAACTTCTGCAGCAAGATGGACAGGTAGGTACACACAAAACAGATGGCCTGTGATTTGGTAGTTGCTAGTGGGAAGTTCAGTTTTTCGCCATTCACATTATTCTCTTGGGTTTTAATTTTTATCTTTTATTAGTTATTAACTCTTTCCGGACCAATAGCAGATATATCGGCTATTTAAAGAAGCTCTACGGGACCAATAACCAATACCATTTTTGGTTACCATTAATAATAATTTTATCAGTTTATACTTTGTGATTAGAGATTTTTAATATTCACTCAATTCTTTACTGCTACATGCAAAAATACTTTCATTTCCATTTTCACTAAAATAAATGTATTTTGTCTTTAAAAACGTTTATTCTCTAATATTTGGTTTTTTTTTCTGATTAATAATGACAAGTCCAACTACTTCTGGACACAGCGTAGAACAAGCTATTGCTCTTATTTAACCAATTCAACCCCTTAGTGGCCGAAATCGTTGACTATATATACATTACTGTGGAAGCCATTCTTGTTGGATTGACACACTGTCACTTTGATGTATTACCAGTTCCATGCAAATAGACATGCTAAATTTAGCTTGTACGTGATTACCGGTATTGTCGACTTCTAGTGTTGTTTTCGAGCATGAATGAACTTATGGCCCACTTACTACACATCAGCAGTACTACCAAAGAAACAGTACTGCAGTGAATGCCTGGTCACTGTGGCATACTTGGAAATGAAAAAGCTAATTTCCTGGCAAGGAAAGGGGGATCACTAGAACAAATAGAAAGTGATAATACGTACTATGAATGTTAGATTATGATAAAAGCAGAATATAAGAAAAAATGGAAGCAGATGCACCTAACTGCAGAACCAAATGACCCATTCCACCAAATGTCACGCAAAGAACAAAACATCTTTAGTACAAACTGGCCACAACAGACTGAGAAGTCACATGTTCTGAAAGCTGAAGATTGTGAGACAGACCTGTGCAACTGTGAAATGAGCTCAGAGACTGCAGAACACATATTTCATACATGTCAACTCTACCAAGAAAAGAAGGAGAAAATATAGCCTACTGAGACGGAACTACTTCCAGACCTGTGGGGTTATGGATGACCTGAAGCGAATCACACAATTTATTGAAGCTATTGTCGCTGTAACCTGATATCTGACTGAAGAACAAGGAAGAAGAAGAAGAATTGTGTTGTTTTCCGATCGTTTCTAACAGCTGTCGTTTCCGAACTGCACAATGGTTTATTATGACCTTCAATTTTCGTCAACACTTGGTAAAAATGGACCTACTTATGATGTTGATAGGCAATTTTTACATGGAATTCTAGAGAACGTGAATGAATCAGATATGGATGAGGTAGTAGTTCAGTATTTAATAGACCTAGTTGAAATTAGCGGGGATCTGTAGTGTAGGTCTAATTGATGATGTGCGCCCCTCCCCCTATAGACCTAGTAATGATTTAGAATAGTCAACACAACTGATCTATGTCAATATTGGTCAATTTCACGAGAAATCAGGTCCTGCAAACAACATTCATCCAGATTACTCTGTTTTTGACTAAGATTAAGCCTAGTTTTCACTATTTATATGTGCGTCATTCTTTGGGGTTAGGGTTAGCAGAAAGTTGTGTAATCCGGTATTAAAAAAGTTTCTGAAAAACTAGATCCATTTTGGAAAGCTGTTTCATCAGATATCTAGGACATTCTTTATGTGAACTAAACCTACATGTTTAGAGTATTAGCTCATTGCAATATTTTTATGTAAAAAAAGTTATAAGCTACTAATAATTTTTCTATTTTACAAATTGTAATTATACTTTAAAAAAAAATTCAACAATTTATTGATATGTTTTCTGTAACCATTTTACTTTATAATGATATACACACCATTTATCAATATTATGGTAAAACATGATCAAATTTTAAAATACATGATATTTTTCTACTGCTAAAAATTAATTAGGTCCAACCTTAAAAAAAACCATTGTTCCGGAAGAGTTAATCTTATTTCTGGGAGCCATGGTACACATTTGTTAGAGCACTGACTTGCAAGCTTATGGTCCACAGTTCAATTTTCTATTGAGCGAGAAGATGTTAACTGCTCTTATTAACTCATCCTCAGAAAATATAATAAAATAAGTATAGTATATCCTGTAGAGGACATTGTTTTTCAACCATTATTGGGGGCAGATAAACCGACGAAAGGGGGCAGAAACAAATGCCAGATTGAGGATATTGCCTCATATGATAAAATAAAGATGCTAATAAAACACAGCTATAGTTAAGGATATCCAATAATGATCTGAGAGATGCTGACTGCTCACTCCAAGAATTGACCATTGTAGAATAAACTATAACTTGTACCCAAAAAAACAACTGTCAAATACTGCATTTTTTCCATTGAGATACAGGGAGGGATGTTTTTAGCTGTGTGATAAAGGCCACATATATAACATGTACACTATGCTGAAATTTGGTCAGACCTTGTGGAGAAGACAAGCAGAACATATACTCCAAGACTGCCATCTTCATGCAAAAAGATGTCTTCCCCAGTCAACTTCAAGGAAAAACTGTATGAAGTGCATCTGTGGCTATGGTTTGTTTGTTTTGCGTTCGCTCCATTGTAACCATTATGGATATCCGTGCGATTTCCGCCGGGAGCGTGATTACGTTGTGCCACCGTTATGCGCCTCTTAGGCCTAGCACATCCGATTTCGGCATGCCTTGACAATTCGGGTGGGCTACCCTTAGCCTGTGACAGCCTCTATATCTGTCTCCAGGCACGCGTAGTGGCGACTCTTCGCCCAGACGATTTTTGCTCTCGTCTGACTCGCACGAGGTGTTCCACTGTCTATGAACTTGCCTCGTGTAATTGGACGTGCTGTGCTTTTGCCCATTGGGTACTGAACTGTTTCTCATCCGTGAGCCTGGTTCCTTAAGGGGAAGAACTCAACAGAAGAGTTGGACCCTGGCTCTTTCGCCCTCTTAGCCGAGGTGTCGTTCACCGACATCGTGTACCCCTTGTCCAAGTTCGAGTCTCACATCACGCGTTTGAGAGCAAGGTGTTCTCGAGCTGAGCGTCCTTGTCCCAATAGCACTTGAGCCCATCAGGTACTGATCCCTTTCTCTCTTCAAGTGTACTTCCGGTATAGGAAACCTTGACAGTAGAGTTGGGCCAGGACTACCATCATTGTCCCTTTCTTGCCTAAGCCCATCGGGAACAGAACCCTTTCTCTTCGCGAGCATATTTCCGGTTTAGGAAGGCTCGACATTAGAGTTGGATTAGGTCTTCTTGCTTTACCAAACGCCAATGAATGGGTCTGGGGCTCTGTCTGTAAGGAACACAGGTAACTAGAAGCTCGTCTCGAGCTGATGGAGCTTGTAGTTCCCCTTTCCTAGGGACTTTTCACTTTCTATTTGCAGTTCGCGCTGCCCTCTAGCGCTGTTCTGCTCTTTCATTGTACTCGGTATGAAATCTATATGTCTCTCGCCATGCATCTACCTTTACGTGCATTTTGCATTGGCCGCCCCTCCAATGTTCGGACTGGACTGACTAGCTTCACTGTAGCAGACAGTGTCGCTATATGTGGTGATGCTGGTGGTGTCAGAGATATTGTCTGTCTCTTGTGCAGTCAAATCTCTTTCCATCTGCTCACCTCCACATTCTCGGACACTATCCCCAAATGGTTTGGCCAGAATCAGCTCGAGCTGCTTATTTCTGTTTCCAGGGTGCACTTCTTTGAGGTACATTTGGGATCTTGGTTATCTGCTAACCCTGGGTCTGCCTAGAGCAATGCGTTCCCTTTGCACCCCTGTGGCTATGTTGATAGCGATACCTACAGCTGCATAAATATGAAGTGAGGACATGCTCAACTGTGGTTAACTTTCAGATTGGTGTGCAGTACAGGAACCAGTCCTCTCACATACAGGTGGTATAGTATTGATACAGTTACAGATGTTCACAGTTCAGTAAAACACTGAATGTATTAGTTACCACACTGAATTTGGATGTATCAAACTATTGGCGCAAATAAAAACAGCAACACAATTTCATTTCATGGACTATCCTGCTGGAAATGTAGTTAGGACCATTGTCATGCTACAATTGAGATCCAGTAGGAGTTTAAGAGCAAACCAAAAAATATTTATGTGGCAATGAGACAAACTTGAGCCAGATACCATATTTATAACAGAGATCAATATTGTCATATGAGTGAATGAAGAAGAACTATTTCATTTTTAGCCATCACTCATATGTTTCAGTAATCTTACCAGATCTATGTTAAATAGCACAAACTATGCTGAGCATTTTAATTATGAGCAAGTTTGTCGCTAATTGAGTCTCACTAATCTCTATGCTTCAGAGAGATCAGTTTCAAGAAATTAGTACTAGAAATATTCTGACAAGAATAAGCAACCAGCATAATACTGATCACATAACCCATAATGCAGTCATATAAAATTACAAGCCTATGATTGAGGGAATTTTGTGCAGTGGAATCCTTATATATATAAATAAACTTTACGTAAAACTATTATAAGAGAACGTTTCACCATCGGTATCAGAAACAATGAAGATCTAAAGCAAATTGCAATGAAACGAAAGACATGGAAATCTATTACATCCGTCCTATGTGAAATATTTGGCCCTAGAGCAATAACTAACTAATCCTTATATAAAAAATTGCAAATTGGTCTGGATTGATGAACTATTTATACAATACACAAAATTTGCCATATTCAATTATATACAATAAAGATTAAACTTATTGAAGATTTTGAAAAGTATTGTTCAATAGGGAATATTGTTATAAAAGTATGCACTATAAAGAGAAACCACTGTACTGAATATACCATGATTAGGAAGGCATCTACAGGCCATAGAGATAGGTATGTATATAATTAGGGAGTTGCAGGAACTACCATCCTCCATGTCCTGAGATATAGATCCCTGAAGGTCTATAATGTCACTTGATAAACAAATAAACTTTATTGTGTTCCCTTTTGCATATGTACTTAGATATTTTTGTCATTTGGGCGCCAGTATATTGTGCATTCTTCTAGTAAAATGGTGTGAAATGAAGTTGTTATTTCTGCTTCCTGATAATTGAAGGTTTGGAGAGGAGTTGGAAGCCACCAAGTAAAATGCTACATTGGTATTGATCTTTGGCAAAAAAAAAAAAAAGGATATCAAAAACCTTTTGAATATGACACCGAAAGAAGCAGGACAGTTTGCACAGAACTGGGAGACTTAAAAAGTAAAGTGTCTCAAACTCTGTAAAATACATTTTCTTTTTGGCTTCTGAGTTCTTCCATGAACTTTGCACCTTCCATGAACTTGGATAATTTGAACTGTTTTCTTCTACATTTTTATTTATCATTATGAAATTTGTTTTTGGCCTAGATGTTTGTTAACAGGATGAAGTAGTCAGCCTCATACACACCCCCCCTTGTTAATTTTTAATGACATGCTTGCAGATTACAATGTTACTCATATTTGTTCTGCTTTGGGTACAAGAAACACAAACTATTCTACAAGAAATTATCACATTAAATTTTATTTGTAGTGAGAGATATGGCTATGCAATGAAGACATCATTTTATAATGACGGGATTGATATTTTATTGCTGCTAATCTTTTTTTTTTTTTTTTTATAATTTGCTGTGTCTTAGCTTTTCTAATGATGATAGTGCTGACCTGTATCAGACTGGCAGAGGGCAAGGGTCAAGGTAAACCAGTAGTTGCAGACATATCCGGAGTACCTAATTTATTTGGAGTGTGCGTGTACAGCTTTATGTGTCATCACTCTCTTCCGTCGCTCATCACCCCAATCAAGAATAAATCCCGTCTGCTGCCAATTCTAGCTGGGAACTACAGCCTGATATTGATCTTCTACCTCGTGCTCAGCTTTACTGCTGTGTTTGCCATCAAGGACATTCAAGATTTGTATACTCTAAACTTCAAGCCTCAAAGCACGGACCATGTTACTGACATAGTTCCTATACAATATTTCCTTGCCTTGTTCCCAGTTTTCACCCTTTCTACTAGTTTCCCAATAATATCCATCACCTTACGAAACAACCTCACGGCCATGATAGCACCACTTTTCACCAACATTCCTTGGTATATTCCCAAAATCATATGTCCTCTTTTAGTTATTCTCCCGCCGATAGCTGTAGCCATCGGCACTAATCAAGTAGAAAACCTTGTTGGATTTACAGGGTCCTATGCTGGTACTGGCATCCAGTACATTATACCTGCTGTTCTTGTCATGCTAGCCCGTAAGGATGCTTTAGCACTCGGAGGAGGATACATTCACAGATCTCCATTTTCACATAAAGGATGGGTAATTCTAACTCTAATTTGGGCAGGAATCTGTTTGTTATTTGTCACAGCTAACTACATTATTACTAATATATGATCAGAGAGAACAGAATGAGTCTTCTTTTAGTACTTCCAAACCCACATGCTAATGAGAACATTTAAATAAACAGTGATGCAAATACAAGCATCTAATTTCATTAATTCCCATATACAGTAGTGGACTAGATCTAAAATTAATATTACTAGTCAGAATACACAGCTATTAAGGTGTTGGAAATATTGTCTATATTTAGGGGGAGGAGGGGTGTGCCCCCATGACATCAAAGTAGCTCGTAGGGGAAAATACCATTGGACAAGTTGACACCCACTCATGATCAAAATGTTCACAGTTGTGACCAACCATTTCAGATAGTGCATCACATACTGATCAAAACTTACATGTAGATACGGATATAAGGGCTATTACCAGACCATCCAATGTTCACAAACTATCACTATTTACAAAACACTTGCAGACGATTAAATTGGGCTATGATAAGACAATATTCTAAGCTCGGTACATCTGTAGATATTGATAATAAATATTGCCATACAATACTTAGCATGGACATTATAGAGATGATTGATACAGTGTATTGTATTGCCAAACTCACGCAAACTTGGCTGATGTTCAAATGCAGTAAAAGTTGAGCAGTTTCATATAAGGTTCTTTCCTAGGAGCCGGGACTACATTTCACACTTTTTAAGAAATCTATGCTGACCCGAAATGTTTAATAATTTGTGACGTCACTCTGCCGATGTATTCCTAGTTACAAAATGGCTGCCGTAAATATGGTTTGGCAGATAAATTTGTTGTTACCATTGCAAGGAGTGTTCCCAGATACACTGGGGAATACTATGACACTATGATCTTAACCTACATGCTGTAGGAAGGATTAGCTGAAACTGCATTGTTAAAAAGCAGATTGAGCTGGCAGGTAAGTAATAAACACAGAGTTGGTGTGTAGTCAGGAAAATAAATCAATAAAAACATGAACACACTTTTATTCTCCCATTTTTTAAATATTTCACTTCACATCCCAGAAAATATGTATGCCCGGCTCCTAGGAAAGAATCTCATGTAATACTGACATGTATGAGCCGTGTCTAAATATTCAACAGTAGTTGAAAAGAAATTCCCTAAACAGAATATACTTCAATTATTTATATTACATTGTAGTGTGCATTGAGGGAGAATTGAAACAGTGACTTTTCATAGGAGCCCTTTAAGAGTAAAAATCAAGCACAAAATGAAACGTTGCACAGATACAGTTAACCCTTTAACTGCTACATTGTTCTTAGTAACCGATCTCAGTTGTACTTCTTCTTCTTCTGCGTTCATTCTCAAACTCCTGCAGATTAGCAGGATGTAGTCCAGAGAATGGAATGCGTTGTGTCATGGTTTACAGCATTGCTGCGATATCTGTGCATTTTGGCCTGACACATCCGACTTCAGCATGGCTTTGGGTCACTGACCCTATATGGGATGGGACAGCCAACTCGATCCCATAACCTCCTTAGTCGCCTTTTACTACATGCGTGAAAGGTAAACAGTGTTGCTATTCTGTGCTCCCCTTTCAGGCCCCAGAACACACTTGCGAATCAGTTGTACTAAATTCTCTACCTGATGACTTTCCCCCATGTTGATTCTATTTCTTGAGCTACAAAAGTAAGAGCTTCCACAGCACTGGCTGTTTTTTGTCACCAGAAAGTATATATCAATAGATTGAATGGTTGATAAATACTAACACTTGATGATCTCAGAGTAAAATCATCTAAAAGCAGTGAGAGGATAGAAAACAAACAAAACAATGGGTTAACTTGTCATTAGCAGTAAGATAGAGAATTAAATAAACTTGTGTGTAGCAGCTAAAGAGTTAAAATCCTGTACTTCAAAAGGGATAGAGGAGAAAGGAGAGGTAATATTAATAAGAAAAGGAACTTCCAAAGTTTTATATGTGGAAACATCTTTTAAAATAAAAATCTCACATAATTTTGTTGTGTACTTAAATGTGCAAATGCACTATTTCTTACATTGTAACTTTAAAAACAAACTGCTTTCAATGTGAATTTTATGTACATTGTTTTGGTCAACCTACTTTAAAAATGGCTGTTTTATCAGCTGTTATTTGTCACATTTTATTTAAGAATGTTTAGTTAACAAAATATTTGACTAATTTCAATTTTAAAGAATAACTACATACAAATTGTCCATATTTATTATGTGGTTTGAGAGCTTACAGCATCGGTGATAATTGAAGAAATGTATGGAGTATGGAGATGCGTTGTGTCACTTTTATTTGTGCCAATACTTAAGACTTCAACTGTAGGCTTTCATTTAATAAACATGTCATCTTCTTCCTCTAAAAATATGTTCATTATCAAACTCCTGCAGATAGCAGGATGTAGTCTGAATGGAATGTATTGTGCCATGGTTTACAGCCTGGCTGCCATATCTGTGCATTTTTTTTTACCTGATATTACTTTTGACCTTCTGCATTACATTTTGGCCTATAGTACGGGACAACACCCATCATACCCAAAAAAAAACCCTCAGTAGTTACTCTTACAACTAATTTGCCCCCCCCCCCCTGCAACACAAGCTATTTGCTCATTTTGAACAACTTCAACAATAATATACCGCCCTTTCCAGTCTTGTGCTATTTTGTCCATGTCTTCAATGTCATATTAACATTCATGTTTTTTCCCACTAGTTTCTGTGTTCTTGGGAGAGTGTTGAAACATTACCTAAATTTTCTTGGTGTTGATGGTCAGGCCAAATCACCAGAGAATAAAAGCTTTCCATCAAAGACAATAGTTAGAAATAGGTCCACAATATTGCATGTCATTCTTTACTTCAATAGCTTTCAGACAACAAGTTAATCACAGATAAAAGTATGAACAATGCTGTACAGCTTTTTATGAAAGGAAACTATTCATGGCCGTATACCACCTTGTTTACAATCGCATGCTATTTATGAATGGTTAGTCTCAAATGCAGTGAGGTGTTGTGAGAACTAAACTTTATTTTATGAATGTTTAGCCATTTATTTCCTGAGAACTGAAAATTAAGCTTTATTTTGTGAATGTTTAACCATTTATCCCCTGAAGAATTGTGGGAAGCAACTTTACTTTATAAATATTTAACTACTTGTGTCTGGAAGCGTAATCTTTACTTTATGATTATTCAGCAACAGATCCTCTGAAAAATTTCCAGAAGTTTAAGTTTTATTTTATGAATGACCTTGTGTGACAATGTGTAATAAATCTCAGGAATGTGGCACAGTTTTCTGTCTCTCTGATTTTGCCACACTCTGGCCGGGTGTCTCATTTCCTTCCAATCTGCCTTTTAAGCAGAAATAATATATATCATGTAATATCTTGTTAAAGAGATGTTTTATTATTTCAATTAGATTTGTATGCATTTTTGTGTGCACACAAGCTTGCAGGGTAAAAAAATGTACTTGTAAAAAATAAGGGACCATATGAGAAAACAAGAAAGAAATATTCACTACAGACGAATATGGATGTTTCAGCATATTAGTGCCAAACTATTTTCCAGGAAACTACAACCACAATTGCACATCGAGTGTTGTGGTAGACTTCATGCATCTATCAGTGCTGCTCCATGTTAACAAAACAAACAAGATGCTTGTGTTAGTTTGTATCGCAGCTAAATGTGTGTTTTTTTATTTACTTTTTATAACACTAAATTATCTGTGAATGGGTAACAGTAATAAAATATGTTTATGTTCATCAGTTCAATTGTGTTTCTGAGGTTTAACTGTTGTGTTCATGAGTTCATCACTGAAGATAGAAATCGCTAGAAGATTGTTGATGTGCATGCAATGTGGTACCCCTACTACTCTCATGGGTTTATTGGATGAATAGGATAATGGTTTTTTTCTCTGCATGTAATACAGACATAATGGAATCCCATCATAACGAACTAGTTTGAACTAACAGAATATGTATGTAATAACCGAATTTCATTATATATGGTTATGACAATTATTAACACAAGTTATACCCTTTCAAGTATTGTGCCCCTAGTGCAGTTCTTTCAAGGCGTAATCAATATGTGTCAACTAAGAGAATGGTGTAGCCATTTTCTGTAATTCACCTCCAAGTATCAGTTGTTTCTTGTGAGATAGATAAGCAGATACAGTCTTGCTGCAAATTACTTTCATCTTAATTCTGTGTTGCTCTTTGAACTTTTTTCAATCAACCAAGACTTAATTGAACCTTTAGTACGCCATCGGCGTAACTAAATACACTCTTGAGTGCCTCCACTCAATGCTGTGGTAGCAAAATTGCAACAGATCGCTGTGTAGTTTTGTAACCACAATAGTTTAAATTTAGCTTTTTCTTCCAGGAAAAGTGGAAACATAGGATGACTATTGAGTTTCTGTTTTTCTACAACGCTTCGTGCAAATTAGATCGGTTTATAGTGTTGTAGTCATCTATTGCAATCATTGCAAATCAATTTGAAATGGAAACCATTTTTATAATTCTTATGGTGAGGAACTGTTGGGAACATATGTTTTCAAAGAAGATATTATGAACATGTTAGTTTCGTTATGAAATAACAATTGGAAGAATAGACATAGAAGACATTTAATTGCATTATATTTGGAATTGAATAAAATTACATTGTGTGTCAGGCATATATTCTAAGCATAGTTGAAGAAATGATTTACAAGCTAAGTTATATCTACATGTTTTATTTTCAAAAACGATACTATGATCACGTTAGTTTGGCTATAAAATATCATAAATATGATATGGCTAGGCATTGGTCGGACAAGAACATATGCAATTGAAATTTTTTTTTCGGTGTTGCAATTTTCATATCCGCTGTTGTCTCACATATCATACAGTCATACATACTCCAGCAAAAATTAATCATTAAATTCTGTATTCAATTCTTTATTGCTGTTTAAAAACATATACAAAAATTTCTTTATTTTTAAAAAAAAGTGAAAACGTTTTCCACACAACACTCACCAAAATCACGCAATTTTCAAAATAATCTGGCTGCTGTGGAAAAATTAAATACTTTTTATTGGATGTTGTAAAAGGTAAGGTCAGTATGGTCTAGGCTTGGGATGTAAAGATCTCACATTGCTCTTGTGTGAACCCAGGGCCAGAAGATAACCCAGATCCTAAAAGTACCTCCTCATGGTACACCCTGGAAACAGAAATACAGCTGCTCTTGCTGTATTCCTAGTCAACACATTTAGGCCCATGAATGCTGAAGATGGAATGAGAATTGCCTGAAAAGAGACAGGAAATATCTCAGAAACCTCCACACCATCACATTCAACATCATAGTTGGCACACAGTTTGTTTGTTTTGCATTCGCTCCATTGTAACCAGCACAGATATCTGTGTGATTTCCGCCGGGAGCGTGATTACGTTGTGCCACCGTTATGCGCTTTGTAGGCCTAGCACATCCGATTTCGGCATGCCTTGACAATTCGGGTGGGCTACCCTAGCCTGTGACAGCATCCCTATCTGTTGCCAGGCATGCATGTGTGTGGTGACTCTTCGCCCAGACGATTTTTGTTCACGTCTGTCTCGCACGAGGTGTTCCACTGTCTATGAACTTACCTCATGTAATTGGACGTATTGTGCCTGTGCCCATCAGGTACTGAACCGTTTCTCATCCGTGAGCCTGGTTCCTTAAGGGGAAGAACTCAACAGAAGAGTTGGACCCTGGCTCTTTCGCCCTCTTAGCCGAGGTGTTCTTCACCGACATCGTGTACCCCTTGTCCAAGTTCGAGTCTCACACAGCGCGTTTGAGAGCAAGGCGTTATCGAGCTGTGCGACCATGTACCAATAGCGCCTGAGCCCATCAGGTACTGAATCCTTTCTCTCTGCAAGTGTATTTCCGGTATAGGAAAACCTGACAGTAGAGTTGGACCAGGACTGCCATTGTTGTCCCTTTCTTGCCTAAGCCCATTGGGTACGGAAACCTTTCTCTTTGCGAGCATATTTCCGGTTTAGGAAGACTCGACATTAGAGCTGGGTTAGGTCTTCTTGCTTTTCTGAACGCCAATGGTTGGGTCTGGGTCTCTGTCTGTAAGGAACACAGGTATCTATAAGCTCGTCTCTAGCTGATGGAGCTTGTAGTTCCCCTTTCCTAGGTACTTTTCACTTTCTATTTGCAGTTCGCGCTGCCCTCTAGCGCTGTTCTGCCCTTTCATTTTTTCCATTGTACTCAGCATGAAATCTATTTGTCTCTCACCATGCAACCTTTACGTGCATTTTACATTGGCCGCCCCTCCAATGTTCGGACTGGACTGACTAGCTTTACTGTATGGCGACAGTGTCGCTATATGTGGTGATGCTGGTGGTGTCGGAGATATTTTTTGTCTCTTAAGCAGTCAAATCTCTTTCCATCTGCTACCTCCACACTCTCGGACACGATCCCCAAATGATTTGGCCAGAATCAGCTCGAGCTGCTGTATTTCTGTTTCCAGGGTGCACTGCGAGGAGGTACATTTGGGATCTTGGTTATCTGCTAACCCTAGGTTCGCCTAGAGCTATGCGTTCCCTTTGCACCCCTGGCACACAGTGATGTAAGGCATCTGTGCATTCGTCCTAAAAAGCAGAATCATTGGAGGGGCGACTAATGTCAATGTTCCTAACATGTGATTTTTCGAGCACACACCAAAATCAATTCGTAAATCAATTCAGTGGCAATGAAGCTACAATAGTCCAGCACAAGACAGACTGGCAAAAGTACTGTTCACATTCGAGAATACACAGAAGCCCACTAGTCTCATCATAAATGACCCCATTCAAAGTAGGAGTCGTAACTCGGGTATTGGATATGCCAACTTGAACATGCACTCCTGGGTAACTCCTTGAACATGCACTCCTGGGTAACTCCTTGAACATGCACTCCTGGGTAACTCCTTGAACATGCACTCCTGGGTAACTCCTTGAACATGCACTCCTGGGTATGAAAAATAGCATTGAATAAATGTGGTGCAGCGTGTTGTTCAAATGCCTGATTGAAGCAGTGTTGAGGCTCAAACTCTGGACACTGCAGGAAACGTAGAAGGGAACACAAGTCTCTAACGACACTGCAAACCTAGTACAACTCGACTGTCAGATGTTGCCCAACACTGCTCATACAGAGAAAATTGGGTTCAGTAACTAAAGGCCCACTGTGAAGCTCTTCGTCCGACATTCGTATTTTACCTACTTCTTTAGGTAATATACGCAGTAGCGAAGAGTCAAAATGCAAAGACAGCGCCTGATGATGGTTTGAAAGGCCATCTTGAGAGGATGAGGCGAATGCATGAGAAATTAACAGGTCAGACCCCTGATGTGTTTGGCAAAACAGCATTTTGTCTGGGAAGGTGTATCAACCCTGAGTCTAATTCGACTGTCACCGTTACCCAACACGACTCATACAGAAGAAATTAGGTCTGGGACACAAAGGGTGGTAATGGAATGGTCTTCCTACACGAGGAACAGCTTGCTGGCTGTGAAGCACCTTGTCGGAGGAAAGACAAATAATAGGTGACCCATGCAAACTATCAGCTCATCTCATGACATATGCCCTCTCTGAGTAGAAAGCTCCTTAAATAGGCATTGCACAGAACTGAAAGCTGAAGCCTCCTGGGTTTGAAAGAAAGAAATTGAAAGAAATTATGTTAATTTTTGGAGGGTATTTGGAAAATACAATGTTTTGGTTGTTAGAGATTTTAAAATAATTGTTTAAAATGTAAACAATTGAATACTGAATCTAATAATGTAAGTTTGTTGGTGTATGTATGATATGTGAGAAAGGTGTGAATAAAAATACTAACTCACCTATACTTGTCTGATGTGTATCCCTGACAAAATTCTTCTACATACCTAGGCATATTGTATTTATTCTTTCATAACCAAACTAATATTCTCATAATATTGTCTGTGAAAACAAATAAATCACAGATCTCACTAATCTTGTCAATCCATTTCTCTAGGTCTAGTAATTAATAATCCACAACGTCAATATATTCAGCCTATTCTATCTGATATCATTTCATAATGAAACTAACGTGTTCATGTCATCTGTCATAAACAAACGAAACACATCTACTTCACTAACATTATCAGCTAGGTCTAATGGTCCTGCAACTTGCAAAACTGCTATAACATGAAGGCCCACTATCGCTGTAAACAGCATTGTCTTCCTCAACGCTTCAGACAAAGAGCTAGGTGTCTCCATCATCTGTCATATTGGCTAATAGAGAAAAATCTACGTTTGTAAATTCCAAGCATTTCTCATCGGAACCATAAAAATGTCATTCAATTCAACAGATGTTTTGATTCGAGCAGATGACCAAAAATTAAAACCACAGCTAGGCAAAGGAAGTTCAATATTGCTAGCCTAGGTGTCGCCAATTTCTGGTCAGATGAACCATATAATTTATGCTGTTTCTTGTGGTTACGTGAGTGTATAGCAACAGGTACGTCATAGCGCTGATGCTGTATATGGATAGAAATCGGTGGGTGACATGGGACTCCTGGGTTAAATGAGAAATCTAAAAGCATATTTTGAAAAGACATTAGCTTTATTGATTTACATTAACTTGATAAAATAACATTTGTGTGCCCAGAAATATTAAAAAAATTGTACATAAAATATACTAACAAAGATAATTTTATTTATAACATCATTCCTTCAGAAGCCATCCAGATTGATCTGACCAACAACTTCAATACTACACCAAAATGTCACATATCCTTTAGTCAAGAAGTCACCATTAGCTGACACAATGTATATTAAGTGCAATAATTAAGCTGTCTGTATACTCAGATGATCATAACTCTTAAGACACACTTTTGATAGATCCTTCTTGAATGATAGCCTGTGACAAATTTTTTGTCAATGCCACACGCAACATCTTAAGTTTATCCAGCTCTGTTTCAGTCAGATTCTGAAGATAAAGACAAAAGTGTACAGATTGTAATGATACACCAAACAGCTCATTAAGAAAATTTACTAAAGGGGATCTCTGTGACATAGTGATTCAGTAATTTACCCTGTGTTCACGAGGTCAATTCCGAGTCAGTTTCTAAGGGTGGCATTCTAGTGCAGCAGTATCCCAGAAATCATGTCTTACAGAGAGCTCAGCATATATTTCTGGGTCAACTATTTAATCATTTCTCTGTCAGATTAATTTACCCATCTGGCATTTCTTGCCACGTAAAAGTCTGTCACAAAAGAACAATAGTGCAATGTCCACAGGTCTGTATCATCAATGGGGATTATTTTATAGAAGATAAAAGTAAGAAATTGAAACAAGACATACATTTAACTCATGAGTGGGGGACAACAGAATACACTACATAAAACAACTGTAAAGATAATTGTGGGAGGGATTTTCACTGGATAAAAGCTTCACTATATTGTCATATCTACTAGAAATAGAATGTAATATGGTGGTATGTCTGGTAGGTAAGACGGTGGTATGTCTGGTAGGTAAGACCTGCATACGTAACTAGAAACATAAAGACTTAACTTTCCGCCTGTAAAAACGATTAATTGCTGTGGATAGAAATTCATTGCAGACATATCCACAATTATTCGTTTTTGCAGATATGCCATCAAAATTTGAACAAGGTAGGTTCAGTTTGTCTGAAATTAGCAAAATGGCTTTATCTTCCACTAGTAAGAGAGCTCAAAGATTTAGCAAACATTGGACATTATTATTCTTTGAGAGTTTTATTTTTTTAAATTGGAGATATTATTTCAAGTGATGTGTCGGAAAACAACAGTGTTTTCGACTTTGACAGTGGGAGATTACCGACTTGTTGAAAATCAGAAAAAATTACACCTCATATTATTGGTACGGAAAAATAACAGCTAAAAAATTATAAAACTATTCCCACTGCTATTGTTTCTGAAGAATCAGAGAGGCCTAGTGACAGCAATGATAATCTTGCACTATGTTATATAGAAAATAGAGTTAGGCCTAATCATAATATTGAATGGAATAAATATAGTTCAACTTTGGAAATCCACTACTTAGGAATATTTCATAAAGTTTTGCAATATTTTGTTCAGTTTTGAAATTTGACATGAAACAAAAAAATGACATAAAACACTAAGCAATTGATGGATATACTTCAAATAAAATAATTATGATCAGGAAATGGACAGTCAAGGCATTTACTTTAGTAAAATTGGATAGCAGCATTTCAAGACAAGTAAAATTTAAGGTGAATAGGAACAAAATGCGTGTCCAAAAAATGTATTTAACATTTCTGTTTGTGGTGTAATTTTTGTATTTTATTACAATTCTTATATTGTATATGGATACCAAATTCAATTATCTATCTTTTGATACCTTATATGACCTTCCATAGCTAATATTTTGTCTTCAGGAAGCTCATGTCTAAACCATGCTATGGTAAAAAAAAGTTTGCCTAAAATTAATTATGCCCATACCCTGGGAATAATTTCATCCTGAAAGAGTTAAATGATTAGTTTATAAAACTGGTATAGTTATTAATTTTTCTCAACTTTGTTTCCAACAAACATAGTTCCATTCTTTCTTGTCTTCTGCTAATCCATCCAGTTTTTTCAATGTGTTATCCTTCCACCTTGTATTTTTTTATATAACAATTTCTTCTAGAAGGTAGTAAGATTAAACTTAAAGTAACATGTGAAGATGAAAAGACAAAAGTATTTAAGCACCTTGTAATTTGTTGTTCCGTCTCTCTGAAGCTCTTCCAGACAGTGCATAATCTCATATGTCTTCTGGACATCCAAGACAACCTAGAAAAGTAAACAATAGATTTACAAAAGGTAAATGAGCAATGATGATTGTCTAGGTGATTTCAGGGTGCAAAGATTCTTCTTATTTCGTTCACTTGAAACATGTCTATGTCTGTAATTGTCTCCTGAATAAAATTCAGTCTTTTGCAGTTCATACAGTATCCCATAGAGCTTTGATTCCTCTGGCCAATATGTCTGCCTTAGCGTTTCATGCCCAGAACACTCTTGAAGTATATGTTTGGCACTCTGTGCTGCCTGTCCACATGACTGTGTTGCCAATCTTGAACTTTGTATACATGTGACTGCGGAGTCGGTTGTGTCCTGTTCTGAGATGTAGAATTATAACTTGTTCTGATCTGTTCATAATGTCATAGTCATCTTGAGTTGGTGTTTGTGGCTTTCTTATTGACTTGATAATCTGTTTTTTGTGATGGTAGGTAATTGGTATATCTGGTTAGTCTTCGGCAGCACCTTCCTTAGCCAGTTGGTCTGCTTTTTCATTTCCTGGTATTCCACAGTGAGAGGGTATCCACTGCATGGTTACCCTATACTGGTAAGACAATTCACTAAGTAGTTTTTGCAAGTCTGTTAGTTTTCCAGACAGGAGAGCTTGAAGCACTGACCTTGCATCTGTCAGGAATACCACAGGCTGTAAGCCAGAGTTGGAGTTCAGCAGTTTTTTAGTTGCCACACTAATTACCTGGATTTCTGCATCCTAATTATTGCAGAATTTCCCTGTTGGTGTTCTGATCATATCTCTAGGCTTATGTGGATATTTTATATATACACCTGCACCTCCATTCCTCACTGCATTCTGTGCTGACCCATCTGTGTATACTCTGACCCATATATCTTGTGGATATTCCTCATCCAGGAAACAGGGTTATTGTCCTTCGCTGTACACTGTTCTGTCCATCCTCGCTTAGTATTCCTTTCACATGGGTCTGAATGTATATTGGCATTCCATGCCTTTCACTCCAAGGGGTTTGTTCTGTTATAGACTTTAAAGGGCTGTCAACTTCAGGTAGGTCTGTAAGTTGTCTACATAGTCGTTTAGCTTGGTGGATAAAGCTGCTTCTTTTCAGTCGCGCCATTGCTAGATTTTGGAATCTTTCCTTCATTGGATAACTTGGCATACACTGAAACATTTCTGCTTGAATTAGTACTTTTGTGTCTCTGCGTTCGCCAAGTGTTTGCATTCTTCCCATTTTCTGCATCTCTGCTATGGGTGTTGATTTCATTGCTCCTAACATTATTCTAAGTGTCTGGTTTTGCACTTTATCAAGATCTTGTAATGTGGTGTTTGATGGAGGACACCACGCATCTGAAACATATTCCAGGTGTGGTCTTATGCCTTGCTGGTAAATTTTACGGAGTATATTCCCACTGGCTCCCCATGTGGTTCCACTTAGTTTTCTCAGGATAGCAAACTTCCTCCAGGATTTTGTTGTTGCTTTGTTTATGTGTTGTTTCCATGTCAGCTTATCATCAAAAGTAACTCTGATGTATGTGGGTTGTTTGTCATCTTTCAAGAGCTCTCTATCTATCTTGATATGACCGGCTTTTTGTTTTGGTGAGAGGGTAAAGAGTGTAGTGCTGCACTTATCTGTGTTAATGCTGACGCACCATCTATTTGCCCATAAAGTTAGGGGTGCAAAGATAATATGGCTTGTGCATGTCACAATAGATGATAAAAATCTCTGGACATTAGATCTTACAGAGAATACAGTTTTTTGAAGTTTCACTTGAACACAAAAGATAGACTATCACTAATGGGTTACGAGGTGTAAACATACAAATAACAATACCCAAGACATTTTCAATGTTTCGGACCGTTAGGTCTTTCTCAATAATATATCAAATAAATAATGAAAACAGTAAAAACAATTTCTCATTTACAGTTTGACTTGTTTACACAGCAAGTCTGGTTTTCTTAATAAATGCTACTGTATTTGAAAGTTCATCAGTGCTCCCATACAGCTTTCTGTGGATATCCATCTCTGTGGGCCAGTGTTCTTCCCTTAACTGGTTTAGTGTATTCCAGGATATGTTCAGCAGTATGTCAGAGGTGATGGGACCAGTCTTAGTCTATTTAAGGGTGACTGTTTAATCTGTTGTGTCCTTTCTGAGGCGAAACATAATATCCTACTCAGCTCTGTCGAGATAGTGATAGTTGTCTTTTGGGTGGTCAACTTTCCTGATAGCTTTTATGAGGGTCCTCTTTTCTTCATTAGTGATTTCTTGGTCATTTTGTTCCTGTGTTGCTCCATCCTTTGCCAGCCTATTTGTCTCTTCATTTCCTGGTATGCTACAGTGGGATGGTATCCACTTTAGTACTACCCTTCTTTGGATGCTCACATCTTGTATGGCTTTCTTCAGATCTGGCAGTTTATCGCTGTCAGGGGCTTGTAGGACAGACATCAGTAAGAAACACCACCTGTGAACATTGGCTTGTTGTGTTTTTAATTATTTCTGCAGAAATTTTTAGAGCCTGTATTTCTGTAGAGTACCGGTAGTTGGATCAAAATATTCAAATTGGTGAACATGTGGATTAGTTTTTTTTCCTCAATATTTCATGTACATTCCAGCACCTCCATTCTTCATTGCTGGAGATGGCTTTAGCGTTCTTGTAACTGTGTTTTGGAAAAGCAACATCAGTGTTGGAGCGCAAATCAAACTGTATAAGTCGCTGGTGCTTTCTGTTGTGTTGTATGGTTGTGAGAGTTGGAAACTCACTGCGGGCATGGAGAGAAAATTACAGGCTTTCGAGTATAAATGCTACAAATTTCCTATAGGGAACATAAGACCAATGTGTACATAAGAAATAAAGTGGAGATGTGTGCAGGTGTTCAGGAGCCATTGCTTTCAATAGTGAAACGACGAAAACTAGCATGGTTCGGACATGTATGATTCCTTGTCAAAAACAATACTGCAGGGAACTGTTGAGGGTGGAAGAAGCAGAGGAGGGAAAATAAAGGGTTAGTCTTCAATCATGTTGCATATTATTGTTTTCTTTAGGAGAGTATTCAGTTATATCATAGTGTAGTAGTTGTTTATGATGGTTCTGATAGTGAAATTTTAATATTGCTCCCACAGAACTGGAAAAAGTGGTGTTATCTCTCTTGTTATGTCTGGTAGTTCTTCCTTATATTCTCTGCTTAGTATTTTGCATCGGTGAATATAACTGCTCCTCTTCAGCCTTCCATTGGCTAGGTCACAGTATCTGGCCTTCATTAGATGTGCTGGTATGCTCTTGTACTATTCTGCATGGACCATGGTCTTAGTGTCTCGCCTGTATGGTAAGGGGGTGATGCATGTAATTTTTTCCATTTCGTTTATGGGAGAGGTCTTCATGGCAACTGTGATACAGTGAAGTGCTTGATTTTGTACCTTGTCCAGGGTTTGTAGATAGGAATTGGCTGCTGAAGTCCATATTCTAGCTCTAATATAATTGCACCTGTATATACCTTATTTAAGGTTGCCTCATTGCCCCCCCCCCCAGTTTGTTCCTGCCAATTTCCTCAGGAAGCAAGTTTCTTTCTTGCCTTTGCTTTCTCAATGTGAGGCCTCCATGTTCGTCTCTTATCTAGTGTAATGCCCAAGTACACTGACTCTTCTGTTTAGATACATATATTTCAAAGTTTTATCTCTCCCGGTTGTCTTTATTTGAGAGTGTGAAGAGTGTTGTTGAGGACTTTTCAGCATTGATCTTTACCATCCATTTCTCTACTCATGCTGCTATGTTGTCTGCTTCCTTTTTGTATTTTTTTGTTGCCGTTCTTTAGATGTTCTTCTACACACCACCAAGTCATCAGTGTACATTGCAGCTCTTACACCTTGTGGCAACTTGAATTTACTTGTATAAGCTATTATTTGAAGCAACATTGTTCTGTCTGTGTTATTTATGTTTACAAGAAGACCTATTGGCCCTTGTATATAGCTGTTCTATGTTAGTGTTTCTGAGGATACTTCAATATTTGTACAGGATGTCAGTTGTAATAGTCCTTGTCTCGATTGGTCCGTTCTCAGTGACTTGAGTACACAAGTTGAATGTCTCAACGAGATCACATTTTTTCTTGGGGATGTGGTTGGTCAAGTATGGAAAACCTGTTTACTTGTGTTGCAAAGTGATCTGGAGCTGCTGGAACGGACCTGGTTCAATTCCCGTCATCTGTAAGAATTATTTTAATGTATCCTCATGCTTCCTACTTGAATTTACTAGTATAAGTAATCTCTGTAACTTGGACAGTTCAGAGAAATTTAAAGAACAAATAACATACTAACATAAGCTACTGGCTAGCGAGGGGAAATGGGCAATCCCGAGTAAACTTACCACACAGCCCTTAACCTGTGACTGACTTAGCACGTCGACAGGGGATACACAAAGTGCTCAAAAAGAAACAGAAAGAGCAAATTATTATCCAAAAAACACTTAACAAACGATACGAAAACAGGAGACCTATTGGACGCCCTCGTAAAAGGTGGATAGATAGTGTATTAGAGACACTCGGAAATATAACAGCAGAGGAGACAAATAGAAGGGCAAAAGACCGTACATTCACTCTCCCCTCAACACCGAAAGGTACATGAGAACAGAAAGAAGAAGAAGAATAACATACTAGATACACTAGTGCAGATCATCTGTGTGAGGGGTTCAGCTTTTAATTTTATGATATATAATTTCATTCACTGGCTTTGAGATCTTTCTCCTTTGGCTTTACTGACTTTTATTAATATATACTTCTTTTACTTAGTGTATGTACATTATAATCTGTTATGTCCTGTTTTATCATTTCACAAATTTGAACACCTTTGAAAACAAATGCCTATGTACCATTATGAACGTTAAGTGGAGTGGCTTTAAATCGAATACTACTATAGACGAGAGGTAAGCAAACAAACCCATATATCTTCCTTCATTAGACAAAGACATTGGACTTACATCGGCCATGCTCTCAGAATGAACAGCTTAAGAATTCTCCATCAAGTCACTAAATTGGGTGCCACCGGGAGTAAGAAGAAGAGGGAGATCTAGAGAAACTCTACGAAGAACCATTAATAGAGAAGGCATGTCAATGAACCTAAACAACATCCAAGAACTGAAAGACCTGGCACCACAAAGACAGAAATGGAAAGCTATAGTTTCTGCCCTATGCGCTGCCTATGGCCTGGAGGAACATAACATGTACATTACAGATTTCTTTGTAGATTCTTGGGGATTATTGCTTGAAGCTATAGAGTTATGTGCCATGAGTGGTACTTTTGGTGAGTGGAATTCTCTTTGTTGAGAGTAATGAAGTGTATATGCAGAAACTAGTGCAATAAGCCAATCCTATAAGCTTTTTCAGCATTTTATTAACATGAGAGAGAGAGAGAGACAGAGAGAGAGAGACAGACAGACGCACGCACACACACACAGATATATACATATATCAGCTAACTCACCTGAGGTAGGTTTAGAAGGGGTAAGACATCCATAAGCATTGTCATCCAGAATCTGATATGGGAAGCATAAATGTTAACACACATACCGGTATGTATTATATGAGCTGAAAGATTTTGGAAATCAATTAAACTATTTAACTCACCAGCAGAATTTGTGAAATGTATATGACTTGCAGTACCCCAGAGCAAGATTTGAGAAAATCAGATGTAGTAGAACCCCCATCAGCAGAGTTTCAGAAATGTACATGAATATTGCAGAATCCTTACCAGCAGCATTTCATAAATGTGCATGACTGTGGCATGACTTACCAGCAGCATTTCATAAATGTACATGACTGTGGCATGACTTACCAGCAGCATTTCATAAATGTACATGACTGTGGCATGACTTACCAGCAGCATTTCATAAATGTACATGACTGTGGCATGACTTACCAGCAACATTTCATAAATGTACATGACTGTGGCATGACTTACCAGCGGGATTTAAGAGATGCACAGGAATGTTGTATGACCATCTACATACTGCTAAAAAGTCTTCAACTATTACTAAAGTGACTTATTACTCTTCATTTATAGAACTATGGTAAATGTTTTCTTGATGGAACGGTCATGTGTACATTTGTTTAATGATTGAAAGAACTACTAATTTCACAGAATTTGGGCTGCATATTTCATATACATGTTCAGTATATTTCAGTAGGTGGAAACATGATAAATGCTGATAGTTCCTATTGCTCACTATTATACATATTCTCAGATTATTATATGTGTTTCAACCTAGTTCATGGGGTGCAAAGGGAACGCATTGCTCTAGGCGGACCCAGGGTTAGCAGATAACCAAGATCCCAAATGTACCTCCACGTGGTGCACCCTGGAAACAGAAATACAGCAGCTCGTGCTGATTCTGGCTAAATCATTTGGGGATCGTGTCCGAGAATGTGGAGGTAGCAGATGGAAAGAGATTTGACAGCACAAGAGACAGACAATATCTCCGACACCACCAGCAGCACCACATATAGCGACACTGTCGACATACAGTGAAGCTAGTCAGTCCAGTCTGAACATTGGAGGGGCGGCCAATGTAAAATGCATGTAAAGGTAGATGCATGGCGAGAGACAAATATATTTCATACCGAGTACAATGAAACAATGAAAGGGCAGAACAGCGCTAGAGGGCAGCGCGAACTGCAAATAGAAAATGAAAAGTTCCTAGGAAAGGGGAACTACAAGCTCCGTCAGCTCGAGACGAGCTTCTAGTTACCTGTGTTCCTTACAGGCAGAGACCCAGACCCATTCATTGGCGTTTGGTAAAGCAAGAAGACCTAATCCAGCTCTAATGTCGAGCCTTCCTAAACCGAAAATATGCTCGCGAAGAGAAAGAGTTCAGTACTTGATGCGCTCAGGCACAAAAGGGACAACGATTTAGCCCTGGCCCAACTCTACTGTCAGGTTTTCCTACACCGGAAATACACTTGCAGAGAGAAAGGGTTCAGTACCTGATGGGCTCAGGCGCTATTGGGACAAGGACGCTCAGCTTGAGAACGCCTTGCTCTCAAACGCGTGGTGTGAGACTCGAACTTAGGACAAGGGGTACACGATGTCGGTGAATGACACCTCGGCTAAGAGGGCGAAAGAGCCAGGGTCCAACTCCTCTGTTGAGTTCTTCCCCTTAAGGAACCAGGCTCACGGATGAGAAACGGTTCAGTACCCAATGGACACAGGCGCAGCACGTCCAATTACACGAGGCAAGTTCATAGACAATGGAACACCTCGTTCGAGTCAGATGAGAGCAAAAAATCGTCTGGGCGAAGAGTCTCCACTACGCGTGCCTGGAGATAGATATAGAGGCTGTCACGGGCTAAGGGTAGCCCACCCGAATTGTCAAGGCATGCCGAAATCGGATGTGCTAGGCCTACAAGGCGCATAACGGTGGCACAACGTAATCACGCTCCCGGCAGAAATCGCACGGATATCCGTGATGGTTACAATGGAGCGAACGAAAAACAAACAAACAAACAAACCTAGTTCATCTTATACAACATCATTTCTAAAAAATAAATCGAATTTCTCCTGAACTGCATGATTAATTTCTTTAGAGGCCTGGTCATTGATTGTACTAGATCACCACAAAGTCTTCTTCGGGTCTAGGAAACCTCTCATCACTATTTGTAGCAGATAGAAGTAACTAAACAAAAGTAAATCTGACTGCTGCATAATTACATTTTTGTATTTATACATCCTGGTTCATTTCACTTTCTTCTCTACAGTAGACATAATTTTCATTCTATCTTCAGAAAATTAGGTTATGTTTTGTCCTCCATAACTTTTTATTTCTTGGTGGTGGCTTATTGCGGCAGGTTGTTTTGCTTATAGATGTTTTCTTCCCCTCATGAGAAGTTATGGTAGTAGTAGTGTAGCTTTGTCAGTCAGCTTTTGAGCAGGCAAGTCAGTTTTTATTTTTGCTGGCTACACTCGTGTCACTCATGCTAACTTGTGATGTGATTGAACCAGTAACCAAAAAAATTGATACAAGGAATCACACTCTAGAAAAGCAGAGGATTGTTATTGTAACTGAGTATGTGCTAAGGCAACACTCCTGAACCAAACGGTTTCCGCAGAAGACTTATTTATCAGTTCATTGACACAAATAAAACAGTAACTCAATGCATTTCCATATCTGGACTACTTCTTGCTGTAAATCTAGTAGGGTCATTCTTCCGCTACAAGAGAGATCCAGTGGGAGTATGAGAATGAACTCTGAAGAAGAACCAGCAGTTCATGGGATCATGCCCTTTTTGATCCAATGCCATTATATGATAAATACCTTTAGTTGTAAGTAGGCAGCTTTTGACAGACCATAGTCCTGGCAAAAGTACAGGTCCCTCCTCTTCAGTTGAGTAACCAAGGTGAACTCACACTTATATAAAATTGGTCTGTGCGTTCATTATAAAACTGATCAACCTTGTATTTTACATAAGTCTCATTACCAATTGTCACATTATATGCACTGTAACTGCTCGTCACATAAGTGGGGGTTTTTTTTTAAAGAATTAGTTTTGTCACATTTTTTATTCATGTCTTCCTTCACCATGCATTTGCTACAATATTTGTTTATATGTCATTGTTATCTTGGTTGTCTCTGCAGTCAAATATTTGCCAACTAATGCATTTGTGATAGAGCCATTATTTTTACTGTTTGTCTTGTATATTCTTGAAAGAAAAGACCTTTATTCTGTATTTTTCCATACCTGTACCCACAAGTTTGATTTTGCATTTATTGAAAAGCTGATTTACCTAGTGTTTGTTTGTTTGTTTTGCGTTCGCTCCATTGTAACCAGCACGAATATCTGTGCGATTTCCGCTGGGGGCGTGATTACGTTGTGCCACCATTATGCGCCTTGTAGGCCTAGCACATCCGATTTCAGCATGCCTTGACAATTCGGGTGGGTTACCCTAGCCTGTGACAGCCTCCATATCTATCTCCAGGCACGCGTGTATGTGGTGACTCTTCACCCAGTCGATTTTTGCTCTTGTCTGTCTCGTACGAGGTGTTCCGCTGTCTATGAACTTGCCTTGTGTAATTGGACGTACTGTTCCTGTGCCCGTCGGGTACTGAACCGTTTCTCATCCGTAATCGAGGAGTTGGACCCTGGCTCTTTCGTCCTCTTAGCCGAGGTGTCATTCACCGACATTGTGTACCCAATGTCCAAGTTCGAGTCTCACACCACACGTTTGAGAGCAAGGCATTCTCGAGCGACCGTGTCCCAATAGCGCCTGAGCCCATCAGGAACTGAACCCTTTCTCTCTGCAAGTGTATTTCCGGTATAGGAAAACCTGACAGTAGAGTTGGGCCAGGACAGCCATCGTTGTCGCTTTCTTGCCTAAGCCCATCAGTACGGGACCCTTTCTCTTCGCGAGCATATTTCCGGTTTAGGAAGGCTCGACATTAGAGTTGAGTCGACATCTTCTTGCTTTCCGAACTCCCATGATTGGGTCTGGGTCTCTGTCTGTAAGGAACACAGGTAACTAGAAGCTCAATTGAGCTGACGAAGCTTGTAGTTCCCCTTTCCTAGGTACTTTTCACTTTCTATTTGCAGTTCGCGCTGCCCTCTAGCGCTGTTCTGCCCTTTCATTGTTTCATTGGACTCGGTATGAAATCTATTTGTCTCTCGCCATGTATCTACCTTTACGTGCATTTTATATTGGCCACCCCTCCAATGTTCGGACTGGACTGACTAGCTTCACTGTATGTCGACAGTGTCGCTATATGTGGTGATGCTGGTGGTGTCTGAGATATTGTCTGTCTCTTGTGCAGTCAAATCTCTTTCCATCTGCTACCTCCACATTCTCGGACACGATCCCCAAATGATTTCGCCAGAATCAGCTGGAGCTGCTGTATTTCTGTTTCCAGGATGCACTGCGAGGAGGTACATTTGGGATCTTGGCTTTCTTCTAGCACATTTTAAATGATAGTTGAGTAATGACTAGCACTGAATTTTGTTTAACGTGTGGAGGAGTTGAGTCATTCGTCTACCACACTCTTTTCTTCCCCAATCCAAATCCCTCACAAAGCCTCTGCTGGCAAGTGCCTTCAAGCCCATTGAACATCAGATATTTCATCCTCTCTGTCCGTCATATCCAGGCTTCGCATGCTTGGACAGACATGCTCTGTGTTTACCTCTGTGCCCGAGCCCTTCAGTTACTCTCACCCTGTTTGGTCAAAGCCATTATCGGGTGTGGCCGCTGCCTCATGCTGGCACCTATTGGGAGCCACAGGTGAGAGTTGAGTACCAGGTGGGGTCCAAGGATGTGAGAACTACTCCAATGGAGTATGACAGTCAGCATCAGAGGTACTACTCTTTCCTGACACCCCATACACCCTAAAATAATCAGGTACATAGATTATGAAAACTGATACACACTAGGACACCATAATATTCTTAACATTCTTCCACAATAAAAACCCCAACCATTTTAACATTATTTGTTTCTACAGTTCACTGATATAAGGCTGTGATATATTACAAGTTATAAAACAAAGGTGCTTGAATATTATGGAATTTGTGTTATTACGTACGTTTTTGGAGCAAGCAGTGACGAAATGAGTGACAGAAGAAGTGACGTAGCACCATGGATGTTTCCACTGTTATAAAGTGAATGAAACTCTCTGTACTTGCCTGAAATATTTATCAACAAATAAACTAAATTAAAACATTAACAAACTACTAACAATTAATCATGACAAATGTGTTGTGGTATGGAAATTCTTCCAAAATTAATTAGACTTAGAGTTGGCACAATTCTGGAACATTCTAATATTAATTTGACTTAAGAGGCGGCATGGTTCTAAAACATTTGATAGTAATTTCATTTGTAGATTGTCTGGACACAAAAGGGAAGCAAAGAACAATAACCGTGTACTGCTATGCATGCTGCTCAAGGTGACTAAACAGGGTTGGCTATCCCATCAAGATCAAAGTAACTCAAACATGCAGTACTAAAGTCAGATAGGTCAGATCAAAAGGAGCATATATCAGTCAAACTGTAAACCCAAAAACAATGTCTGGACTATTCCACCCCAAAACATCCTTAGTCACCTCCTACGACATGTGTGGCAGGTAATATTCTTTGCTCCTCTCTCTAGCCCTTCAAGACACGGGAGAATTAATTTATAAGGAAAAGCAGATTCAGGAGATGACCGCACTAGAGGAAGTTTTCTTGATTATGATATAGCTTGGGAACGTGTAATTGAACAAGAGCAATGAAAGTGCTTTGAAAAACTCTCAAAGACTTTAAAAAAGATGTAGGAGAAATACTGACATTGAGCAAGCAAGTGGGGAAAAAAATGACAAGAAACAAATGATTAGAATTTGTTTGTTTTACGGGTGCCCAAAGGTCAAAGTGACCAGTAAGTCATGCTGAAGTTGGATGTTTCATGCTAAAGGGTATAGATATAACAGCCCAACTGAAAACCGTGACACAATACATTCTTTTCTCCAGAATACATCCAGCTAACCAGCAGGAGTTTGAGAACAAACACGGAACTAACTAGAAAATATAAACATTTTAAATGTGAATGTACAGAAAAATATTTTATGAAAACTGAACCTACTTTCCAATTCTGTGAGTCTTACCAGTGTACTACATCATATGGTATACTTCTATCAGATGGTATGATTATATAGTAAGTGTTTTCTTCTAGTAAACATCCCTTCAACATTCACCTTTAGAGTTATATATGTTTCATGTTCTATTGTCTCCTACCCACTCATGGGCTAACCTTACGGGTTCCATAGGTGTCTATAGTAGGCGCCGCCATTACATAACTAGAGCCCATAGGAATCTCCAGTCAACCCGTTGCTATGCCCCGAGTCCAGGTATGGAACTTCATGAAGTTGTGATGATATTGATGTATAATTCGGGTCACACGAAGCTAAGATACGTAACTTCCGCCCAAGTGTCACATTTTATGGCTAAATTGTTTGACTGAGCAGTCCTGTGCTATATTCGTCTGTTCGCTAGAAATTTTTCTGCAATGATGGACTCCATTTTCCATGAGTTTTTCATGGATAGTGATTCTTATGAGGAGGAATTTTTAGGTTTTATGGACGCAGATCTTGTTCCATTACCCAGTATGGCTGGGGATGTAAATAGACCTACTAGTTCTTTGTTGAACTGAAGACAAAAATGTTGATAGTGATCGTGGAATTTTGAGTTATAGTCATGCATGGTATCACTTTTCATACAACTTTTCTGAAGATGCAGGAACTATAGGTATAAGTTGATAACATTAGTGAAGTAGCAATACTACAATAATAATACAACTAGATAAAACGTGTCAAAAATGGATGGGTGTCAGAGCCCAGGTTACATTGCATGAACTCGCCCTAATGATGTAAATAAAGAGCTAATGATGTAATAAAAAATAACATAAAATATTTAGGATATTACATTATGAAACCAGGCCACTGCAGACTGTTCGGTCACCTTTACTGATTGAGAATCTCATACACAGATGAATGTCCATGTAGATACACACTTCAGTGTTGCCCAACATACAAAAAGCAGACCTGGCCTGAAGATACAGGTTTGAGGCAAAAGCTATGGGGCAGTTTTTCTGACCTGAAGATGACAGTCGACTTCGCTCTGACAACAGGTCTGACAATATAATGACCGCAAATGCTGAATTCAGAAGAAGACATAATGGAACTATAAAAGAAGGAAATATTGATGGGAGGAAGACAAATTTGATGAAACAAAATTATTTGACTTACCGAGAAAAGTTAAACTGTTTGTGATGAGCATTGAAGGTCCCAGGTGATCAATGAGATCTAAATGTGAGAATTTGCCCTGCTCGCAGTATTCTGTCAGAAATCTGTAATGTCAAGTAACATAATACAACATACATTTTTCAAAATGAACTAAACAGAAAGTATATTTTTGTACTTCTTCTACTTTGACTGGTATATCTTTTACTGGTTGTTAGAAACACATCTTCACTATATTCCAGGCACTTTTATGTGCTTAGGTCTCTCTAAGTAGATGGTTAAAAACATATACATGTATGTCAGAATTCTGTAATATCAAGTAAACTAATACACCTATACATTTTCAAAATGAACTGCCCGTGTGTTCATTCTCAAACTCATGTTGATTAGCAGGATATAGTCCGGAGAATGGAATGTGATGTCATGGTTTACAGCTTTACTGCACCTTTCAGCCTGACATTTCTGACTTCAGCATAGTCTCGACCCTCTATGGGATGGGACAGTCAACTCCACCCCAAAACCTCCTTAGTCACCTCCTACGACACACATGGCAGGTAATAGTGTTGATGATCTTTGCTCTCCTTTTGAGTCCCATTAAGACATGAGAGACTGATCATTAGAAACAGCTTCACTACATTCCTGGCACTCATATGTGCTTAGGTCTCTTTAAATGGATGGTCAAAAATGTATGTCATAAATTTGCAATCATGGTGCAACAAACATTTTTCAAGATGAACTAGAGAGAAAGTATACCTCTTACGTTAGCAACAGATTTTCACTATATCCCAAACATTCCTATATGCTTAGACCTTGTTAAGCAGATGTCTAAGACATATATGCTAATGGTTGCAATGGCTCTTTGATTATACACATTTTGGGTGACTAATTCTCCTTACTCCACATTTAATTTTCAATTCTTGCAGTTTAAGTATACCTTTCTTCACATTCAATGCCTTATCATTCTGCATTTGCCCAGATAACATCACTTAATATAACGAAAAGTTGAATATACAAAACTGGATGAGATACCATACACATTATTTCTGTCATGCCCACAACTGATTTCAATACAACTCACCTGTCTGTAACTTGTTTGATTACAATGGAATCCTATAAGGAGAAATAACAATATGTATAAATATATATGTAAAAATTGCAGCATATCCTGCAGTGGACATTTTTTCAACTATTGCTTAATTTTTTAGTAAATACTCATACATCCAGCAGTATAGTCAATGCAGTGCTGCTTTGCTATCACGACTTCAATTGCACTTATATATCAACCTGGCAAGAATCTCAAACTCCCACTGGATCTCCCTTACATTACAGATTTCCAGCAGGATATAGTCCAGAGAATGGAAATGCGTTGTGTCGCCGTTTTATTTGTGCTAATGGTCCAACACATCCATCTTCAGCAGGGATCTAGTATTTGAGAGATGGGATTGTGAACCTGCCTCATTAATCCCTATCTCACACAAGTTGCATGGAAATTAGTTTGCCTGTTCTGGTGTAATTTATTTAGAAATCACTACAAAAATGGAGGATTTATTAGCTTACCAGCACAGAAGGTGAAACTAAATCATCTTGAGCACTTAATAGAAGGATAAAGGGTCAATAAATATATATATATACAATAAGAAAACTGCATAATTAGTAACAGTACCAATAAACATACACAAAATTACTGTCAGAAAAACTTCAGGAAATTTTAAAATTCATGTTTGTTTTGACCACTGTAGATGGATTTTGGTCTATACATGACTTTCTAGCTGCTCTCTGCTGTTGAGCTGTTGCATATCTCCTCTTTTCATAAGATGATGTACCTTTTTTTACTGTATAGCAACATGTTTTGTGCATACTCTTCCCATGTATCTTGGTCTATTTCAAAGGCTTTCAGCGAAGGTCTTTAATGAGTCCTTGTAATGCTTTTTTTTAGTACCTTGAGATCTTTTACCCTTCTCCAGCTTACCATAGAGAAGTATCTTTGGAGGCAATGATCTGGCCTATGTACCAGATGACCTGTCCAATGAATCTGTATCTGCATCAGAGTAGCGTCAATGTTAGAGATACTAGATCTGTCAAGGACAGTGGTATCTGGAAACAAGTCTTTCCATCTGATGTTCATAACTTTTCTGAGATAAGTTGTGTGAAAGTGATTGAGTTTCCTCACATGATGTCTAAACACAGTCTATGTTTCACTAGTGTATAACAATACTGGATAAAACCTTAGTAGATGACATGCCTTTATATTGAGGTTATAGAAGCTTCATGGCACGTCATCTATACAATCCCGTAGTCGTAACCTTCGATAACAGTTACCATGTTGTTCCGACGGGCTGACGTTGTGCTCGAATTAATTACGGGCACAGCGTGGGTGGGCGGAACAACAAAGAAATCTGTTGTTAAGGGCCAGAGTCGTGCCCTGATGTCGACATCTGTTTCGGCGGCATTAAACTTGAAACACCATCGAGTCGGATGGCTGCTGGAACAGAGGGCGAAGCACTCATGGGAATGCCCCATGTGCTGTGAGGCCATTTTCTAATCAAGAAAACTGGATAAAAATAAAATATTTTGGACACATAAAAAAACATGACACCTTGTTGAAGGCCTTACTTGAAGGTAAAGTCCCAGGGAGGTGATCAAGAGGTAGGCAGAGATACAAGTGGGAGAGTAACATCACAAGATGGACAGGTTACAGTCTAGCAGAGTGCACCACCAAAACAAGCGACAGGGGAGGTTGGAGTTCTGTTGCAGCCAACCTTCGTTGCAGAGACTGCACTTGATGATGATGCACAGCACCAGAAGTACCACTGCTCTGTAAACTTTCAGCTTAGTCTGTAGGTTAGTGCCATTTCTAAGCCACATATTTGCATAGAATCTGTAGAAAGTTCTGCTTGTCGTAACGATTCTTGTATGCACTTCATCATCAATGTTGGCATTGTGTGATAAAATACTACCTAGGTATGTGAATCTATTCACAACTTTCAGTGCTACACAATTTACCTTCATGCAGGGCTTGAAATAGCTTTTGCCAGGTTCTGCTTGTAACATGATTTCTATTTTCTCTGTGGTGATACAAGTTTTGAAGAATTTGTCTATAATATTTTATAGATCAGCCTCAGAGTTGGCATTTAGGGCACAGTCATCAGAAAATGGAAGATCCCTGATTATGTGTGATTTAACTTTGGTTTTTGCTAGGAGCTGCCAAAGGTTGAACTTCTTTCCCATTATACGATATATGATGTCTACTCCCAAATCCAGATCTCTAAGAGCATCATCCGACATAGTAGAGAACATCACGCTAAACAGGGTAGATGCTAATACACATCCCTGTTTAACTCCATTTGAGATGCTTCAGATAACTCTCCATCACCCTGAATTCTAACTTGCATTCCATCATGTAATTGCTGCACCAATGTGATAAATTTCGGTGGACAATCATATTTTGCCATAATCTTCTACAGCCCCTCTCTACTTACTGTGTCAAATGCTTTTGTTGTTAAGTCTATAAATGCAGTGTACAAGACACAGTTGTTCTTGACATTTTTCTTGAAGTTGTCTTTCAGCAAAGATCATATCAGTTGTTCCATGTTCTTTTCTGAAACCTCATTGGCTTTCGGTTAATAATCCATTATGAAGATGAGATGTAAGACAGTTCAAAAGGATTCTGGAAAATATCTTCCCAGTGATGGACAGTAGAGAGATGCCTCTCTTTTGGTCGCATGAATACATGGTAACAATTATTTTAAAGTGACCACATTATACATTGTTGAATGTTAAAATGCAACTGCTATGGAATAGCAATTGTACTGTAGTGTAACCTGCAGTTTTCAACTATCAAAGCTAGATTAATACCTTTGATTTGAGAAACCAGCTGAGAGCAGAGCCTAGTCTCTTCTGCTTTAAACATCTCATCCCCATTACTTTGCAGATACTCTGAGCTGGGGACAAATAATATTCATATTAATAAATAATAATAAGACCAATAACCCACCAGGGTCATAGAGATGTCATATTGGAGACATCAGCACAAAAGTCTGTTTTTAGTGTCCAGTTTTCACAATCTGTGATAGATTGATCTTTACTGTGATACTGATCTACTTTTCTAAACAATATTAAATCAATACAATAACCGTCCCTCACTGCATCAAAACATCCATACACAAGTGCTCAGATTTCCTCCTAAAGTTATCCTACAACATGTAGTAATCAAATGAAGCCAATTACTGTTGGTCTACCAGTCTTATCCAGCTACTAAATAAAGTATAACTGGGCTATGCAACTTAATTTGTTTAATAAATCTTCAGTTGATTCCTCTAATTTCTATGCAAATTTTATACATATGTTAGTATTGGAACATTCGCTTTTTGGGAGCATATTCTGTATAGGATATTACTTTTAAATCTATCTATCTATCTATCTATACGCTGTGTCCCTTGTTTGCCTTGCAGCGTCAGGGGTGGAAGAGTTCTCTGGAGATGGCCTTCTTGTGCGCTGTTTGTAAGCTTGTTCCTGTGCCTTCTTTGATTTCTGTGATCCATCTTTTACATGGTCTGCCTCTGGCTTTATAACCGTTATGTCTATGTGTCATGGCCATCTGTGGCCAATGGAATATTTAGATGCTACTAATACATCCAATTGTAGCAACAGTACATTGTGGGTGATCAACTTTCCAACCACAAGCAAGTTTAACCAGGTTGTGTTTGTGAGACAGACCCCCACTAACCATTCTACAATTCTTTGCCGTTTGCTCATACAACTATATAGATCTCTCTTAACCATATCCCCCTTACAGTCGCAACGTGTCGCTTCTACTGGTAGAAAACTACAGCCCCAGAAGTCACTTTTTTCTTTCTTGTTTCGTTGTGATCGATATTACATAGTTTGCACTGAGTTAATTAAAAACCGTGACCATTGTGCAGATCTGTGGTTGAGCTTTCTTGTTTTCTGTTTACATCGAAACAATTGCATGTCGAACTGACATATTACACATTTAAAAAAAATTAGAATAGTTCTCGACGTCGTATTCAAAATGGAAGATATTATTCGTATACTGATGTGACTGGCAATAGTTATGATGGAAATATGCACGGTTTAGATGATTTACGTGCCGTTGAAGTTCCTGTTTTATTTTGATAGTAATGAGTGATTCGGACCATGAGGACAAAATTAGTGACACTAATAGTGGCATCATGAATTTTGACAGGCGTGATGTAGTTTTTCCAGTTAGTCAAGAACTTTGTTGAAAATGTTGGCCCTGTACATAATCTTGATGAGATTGCTACTCTTTACGATTACTTTACTCTTATCGTCAATGAGGAGTTTTATCAATTTGCAGCTGATCAAACCAGTTTATATGCAACACAGCGTCAAGAACCAGCAGGAAAGGAGACACGTAATGGTCATCTGTAACTGTCAGTGAAAAAACTTTTTTTTCATATTTATATTAGTTAGTCGTCAGATCATCATCACTGCAAACTGGACACATCCATAGTTGCTCCGATCTCTCCTTGAGTGTATCCGCCATCACACTTCTGCTGACAGTACCGGTCCTATGCTGGTTGACCATCATTCTTCTGCACCCTCCAAAATGTTTACCTCTAGCAACACCGCATTTCAATCCCTGATTTTTAATCATATTTATATTACGATGGGCAAACATGTACTGCAGTACAGATACCAGGCTCAACATTCCAGGAATATCATCCTGCTTGGGGAAAGAAGATTTGAAAAAATATCCCAATATTTTCATCGTGACGACTCTGCTAGGCAACACCCCAAAAGGTCACAAAGAGTATGACCCCTATATAACGTCAGACCATTTCTGGGAATGGTGAAAAGGAACATAGCTTCTGATTTCTCTCCTGGCAAGAATATCAGCACTGATTAAGCTATGATAGCTTACAATAGTCGTCTTTCCTTCGAGCACTACATCAAGGGTATCGTAAAGGATGGCCAGATGTTTTTAAACCAGTCTACCAAAATTTATGACGAGGTGATGTGCAGTATAAACAGCAAGGTAATACAGTGGCCACTGTTTGAGGGTCAAGAGATTTGTATCATCCTTTGTACAAATACAACACCAGGTCTAACAACAGTGACACGTCATACCCCACACTGCAAAATAAATGTGCAGATACCATCCCCAGTGGCTGTCTACAATCAGTCTATGGGAGGAGTAGACAGAATCACTCAACATGTTCATATTCCCTGTGGGCAGGAAATCTGTCAAATGGTGGAGGTATATGTTTTGCTTCCTCTTGCAAACTGCCATCATTAACAGCTCCACCCTTCACTATGTTTACATCGACCCCACCAAAAGGAAAAAGATGTTGCACAGAAAGCCTTCAGACTGAGTTTGAGCTCATCAGCATATCCTGAACAGGATGTAGCAGTCATCACAGCCTTTCGAAACTTCTATCTTGAGCCAGTCTTCCTGCTTCTGTTACTGTCATATTCAGGTGTCTTTGATGTCTTGAATCCATCTTCTTTTTGGTCTGCCTCTTGCTCGTTTCCATAGCATCATCCCCTCCATTATGGCCTTCCTTAGGTTGTAATGGCATTTGATATGACCAAAATATTGTAGATTTCTGGATAGAACCATGCTGTTTAGCCAGTTTTCTTTTACATTCATTTCCTCTCAAGATGGCTACATTGGTGATTTTTTGGCCCATGGTATTCTGAGGATTTTTCTTATAACATTTTGTTTCAAATACTGCTATTTTATTTTTCACTTTCTTGTTGACTGTCCAGGATTCACACCCATATATTGCCAGTGTGAATATGCAAGCTCTTAGGAATGTGAGTTAGGATTGCAGCAGCTCAGACATATGTTTTCTATTTGTATCAGTTTGACGCGATAGATAACATCCTTCTGACTTCTTCATAGCAATCACCATTACTGTTGATAAGAGAATCAAGGTATTCAAAACTGGTGACTCTTTCTAATTCGCTGTTGTTGATACTGATTGAGAACTTGCTAGTGATCTTGTTGCTTGTAATAATCTTGGTCTTGTTTTCATTCAAAAATAGGCTTTATATTTCAAATAGTTGGAGTTAAGTTTTATTAAAAGGCAACATATCTAACAAAAGGAAGGCTTCCACGAATCAGCCTGCACCTTCAAGTGTGGGCAACAATAACCTGCATGAACACAGGCTTTTTCGCATGGTAGGGAATAAAAGAGCATGTTTCTGGTGTGTGAAGAACTGGCAGTATGAGAGCAGATACAGGAGACATGAGACAGTTTATGATTGTAATGTGTGTCAGATTAGACTGTGCAAGGGAGAATGTGTCTCCAAATATCATGCCACATTGACTTCTGATCAGTCCAGATACATTTTGTTTGGTGAAAATGTAAATGAAAATTCTCCCTCCCCCCAACACACACATTATTCTGAGTTTAAAAGTGGCTTTTTTTTAAAAAACGTATAAGTGTTAGATTATTGTTGATATTGTTTCATTTGAGATTGTTCATTTTTCTGTTGATCTCCCAAGTCTGAGTATGATAGGACCAGTTTGAAAGAAAATGCATTATTAAAATTATCATATCAACAATTTGGAGGAGTTATGTCATTTGTCTTAGTGATGGGAGATTGACAGTAGGGAAATCTCATAGTGGTGAAAGGGTTAATAAAGGTGGCGGTCTGTAAAATTTGTCTCATTAGTTTTTTCTTCAGATTTGTTGGTGAGGATCACATGTTCTGTCTGTTTTCTCCAGGTGCACACATGTCGGTCTGACCAAGTTTCATCAAGCTGTACATATAACAGTTCAGTCTGCAATGGCCAAATGCTCTTAGTCGGAAGATTGTAACCTGGTCTGTTTTTGACAGAGAGCAGTAAGCATCTCTTGAATCATTTTCTGGATATGCTCTTAGCTAATCTCTCATATTTTCTGAGCATCAAAACAATAACATTGATTTTTTTTAAATTCCACTATGCCACTTAGTGGCACAAAAGAAGAAGAAGTCAGTCACAATTTGGTTAGACCTGAAATAAGACCTACCTTGTGTTAGTAGATCTCTCTCTTCACACAAATGAAGAATTTTGTGTGCTTTACTTTCAGAGTTTAGAGGTATGTGTTCAATGTAAGATTCCAAATAAGCCCTAGAAGAATGTAAGATTTTAAGTCAGCTATGAAATTAAGATTCTAAGCACTGGACAAAAATTTCAAGCAAGCAAAACAATACCAGTATTGGAACACATCAAAAGACAACAGATCAAGTGGTTTTCACACGCTTCCAGACTACTGACAGATAGCATGCCACAAATGGCCATGACACATAGACATAACAGTTGTAAAGCCAGAGGCAGACCATGTAAAAGATTGATCACAGAAATCAAAGAAGTCACAGGAACAAGCTTACAAACAGCACAAAGAAAGCCATCTCCAGAGAACTCTTCCACCCCTGATGCCACAAGGCAAACAAGGGCCAGAGCGTATAGATAGATTAGATAGATAATAGATAGATAGATAGATAGATAGAATGGAAGCAACTCTCAGTAACCAATAAATAAAGGTAAAATTTCATGTAAATTATAACTTCTTTACATGTTAATTAATTTTTTGTAAATTAAATCATCTTTTTTTCCCAACAAATTTAACCCTGCTATTGAATTCACATTTAACATCTCTACTACTTTTGTCAACTATCTTGACATTATTGTCCCAATTTATCCCTCCAACCGTAGCACATCTGTATACTACAAACCAGCTGATGCATAAATTCTGTTTTACACTTCTTCTCCTTCACCTGCTTGCTATAACTCTTTGCCATTCTCCCAGGTCACTGCAATAAAATTTTGTACCGCTGATGATTAAGCTAGGACACACTTTACACTGCTTTATGCTGCGTCATCTTGGACTGTCTATGCGAGACACGCTCGACAGCTTAACTCTTTCCACCTTCGGTGCCTACGAAACCTCATGGGAGTACGTTGGCTGAATCGAGTACAAGACACGGAAATCCTTCAAAAGTTCCATATGCAAAGCATCCATGCCCTGCTGACTAGGTCTCAGCTTAGCTCCGTATTCCAGACAAGTGCCTTCCAAAGAGATTATTCTATGGGGGAGCTGTTTGAAGGTAAACGTTTCTGCGGAGGGCAGAAAAGGCCCTTCAAGGATCACCTACCAAACTCTCTCAAGCACTGCAGCATATATCCTAACTCCTGGGAGACTACAGTCCTTGATAGCTCAGCATGGCACACCCAGATCACTGTTGGTCACACTAAATTTAAAAAAGAAAGAACACTGCGGACAATTTACAAGCGACGGAAGGGGAAAGACAAATCCGAAAACTCTCCTACACCAGACCCTCTGCACCCCTGCATCGGATATCTACCAACTCGCAAACCAAATTAGACAATCACAAATGTATTGTTTTTTTCCAGCTTGTTCATCACATTTATTGTTTTTCATGCCAGGCTCATCTTTGCTTGTGAAGGAGGAACATCATCATCACGTACGCCCTTGACAATTATATATTGCAATTTGATACCTTAAATCATTTGGTCTAAATATAGATCATGCATATATTTAGATTTGAGTGGCAGGGCTTTGTTGTATTAATAGCCACCAAACTCCATAGGATATCCGAAAATGTGAAGAGTGCTGCAGTAACAAGAAGAGATAAATACTATGTTCATATAAAATTGTTACTAGATAATCTAAGAGATAAATACTATGTTCATGTAAAATTGTTACTAGATAATCTACAAGATAAATACTATGTTCATGTAAAATTGTTACTAGATAATCTAAGAGATAAATACTATGTTCATGTAAAATTGTTACTAGATAATCTAAGAGATAAATACTATGTTAATGTAAAATTGTTACTAGATAATCTAAGAGATAAATACTATGTTCATGTAAAATTGTTACTAGATAATCTAAGAGATAAATACTATGTTCATGTAAAATTGTTACTAGATAATCTAAGAGATAAATACTATGTTCATGTAAAATTGTTACTAGATAATCTAAGAGATAAATACTATGTTCATGTAAAATTGTTACTAGATAATCTACGAGATAAATACTATGTTGGGGTGCAAAGGGAACGCATTGCTCTAGGCGGACCCAGGGTTAGCAGATAACCAAGATCCCAAATGTACCTCCACGTGGTGCACCCTGGAAACAGAAATACAGCAGCTCGTGCTGATTCTGGCCAAATCATTTGGGGATCGTGTCCGAGAATGTGGAGGTAGCAGATGGAAAGAGATTTGACTGCACAAGAGACAGACAATATCTCCGACACCACCAGCATCACCACATATAGCAACACTGTCGACATACAGTGAAGCTAGTCAGTCCAGTCCGAACATTGGAGGGGCGGCCAATGTAAAATGCACGTAAAGGTAAATGCATGGCGAGAGACAAATATGTTTCACACAGAGTACAATGAAACAATGAAAGGGCAGAACAGCGCTAGAGGGCAGCGAACTGCAAATAGAAAGTGAAAAGTCCCTAGGAAAGGGAACTACAAGCTCCGTCAGCCCGAGACGGGCTTCTAGTTACCAGAGTTCCTAACAGGCAGAGACCCAGACCCATCCATCGGCGTTTGGTAAAGCAAAAGACCTAACCCAACTCTAATGTCGAGCCTTCCTAAACCGGAAATATGCTTGCAAAGAGAAAGGGTTCTGTACCCGATGGGTGTAGGCAAGGAAGGGACAACGATGGCAGCCCTGGCCCAACTCTACTGTCAAGGTTTCCTATACCGGAAGTAACTTGCAGAGAGAAAGGGTTCTGTACTCGATTCGCTCAGGCACAAAAGGGACAACGATTTAGCCCTGGCCCAACTCTACTGTCAGGTTTTCCTACACCGGAAATACACTTGAAGAGAGAAAGGGTTCAGTTCCTGATGGGCTCAGGCGCTATTGGGACAAGGACGCTCAGCTCGAGAACGCCTTGCTCTCAAACGCGTGGTGTGAGACTCGAACTTGGACAAGGGGTACACGATGTCGGTGAATGACACCTCGGCTAAGAGGGCGAAAGAGCCAGGGTCCAACTCCTCTGTTGAGTTCTTCCCCTTAAGGAACCAGGCTCACGGATGAGAAACGGTTCAGTACCCAATGGGCACAGGCACAGTACGTCCAATTACACGAGACAAGTTCATAGACAGTGGAACACCTCGTTTGAGTCAGACTAAGAGCAAGAAAATAGTCTGGGCGAAGAGTCTCCACTACGCGTGCCTGGAGACAGATACAGAGGCTGTCACAGGCTAAGGGTAGCCCACCCGAATTGTCAAGGCATGCCGAAATCGGATGTGCTAGGCCTACAAGGCGCATAACGGTGGCACAACGTAATCACGCTCCCGGCGGAAATCGCACGGATATCCGTGATGGTTACAATGGAGCGAACGAAAAACAAACAAACAAACAATACTATGTTCATGTAAAATTGTTACTAGATAATCTACGAGATAAATACTATGTTCATGTAAAATTGTTACTAGATAATCTAAGAGATAAATACTATGTTCATGTAAAATTGTTACTAGATAATCTAAGAGATAAATACTATGTTCATGTAAAATTGTTACTAGATAATCTACGAGATAAATACTATGTTCATGTAAAATTGTTACTAGATAATTTACGAGATAAATACTATGTTCATGTAAAATTGTTACTAGATAATCTAAGAGATAAATACTATGTTCATGTAAAATTGTTACTAGATAATCTAAGAGATAAATACTATGTTCATGTAAAATTGTTACTAGATAATCTAAGAGATAAATACTATGTTCATGTAAAATTGTTACTAGATAATCTAAGAGATAAATACTATGTTCATGTAAAATTGTTACTAGATAATCTAAGAGATAAATACTATGTTCATGTAAAATTGTTACTAGATAATCTAAGAGATAAATACTATGTTCATGTAAAATTGTTACTAGATAATCTAAGAGATAAATACTATGTTCATGTAAAATTGTTACTAGATAATCTAAGAGATAAATACTATGTTCATGTAAAATTGTTACTAGATAATCTAAGAGATAAATACTATGTTCATGTAAAATTGTTACTAGATAATCTAAGAGATAAATACTATGTTCATGTAAAATTGTTACTAGATAATCTAAGAGATAAATACTATGTTCATGTAAAATTGTTACTAGATAATCTAAGAGATAAATACTATGTTCATATAAAATTGTTACTAGATAATCTACGAGATAAATACTATGTTCATGTAAAATTGTTACTAGATAATCTAAGAGATAAATACTATGTTCATGTAAAATTGTTACTAGATAATCTAAGAGATAAATACTATGTTCATGTAAAATTGTTACTAGATTATCTAACTACCAAATATTAAAACCAATGTAAAAGAGAAATAAAAAACAAAGGAATATGGACTTTTCTCGTTATGGTCCAACAGGAACCTTTATCAAGGAATAAATACGAACAAAGAATAAACAGACACAAAATAATTAAATTGTCCATGCACTGAATTCTTCTTCCAATGCAGTGAAATGAAGCAGTAAGACAATTTCATGGTCACATATGGGACAGACAAATGCATCCCCAAACCTCCTTAGTCATCCCATATGACATGCATGGAAGGAAATAGTGTTGCAATTTTTTGCGTCCCTTTCATGTCTAAACTAGAACATAAGAACACTAGAACTAGGTTTATGATACTATTAAATTTCCAGCAGGGTGTAGTCCAGAAATGTGTTTTATCGCTGTTGACTGAATAGTAGATGTCTGTGTAGCCATATCGCTAGCAGGCCAACCATATGAGTGACTGGTTCCCATACTACATACTGGTTACCAACATCAAAGTTTGCCACAATCAAATGTGTTTGACCCTGTTGCCGCTGTCCGCATTGCTATCAACATGGTCACAGATGCTCAGTGTTGCTAAATTATAAATTATAAATTTTTGGTTGCATGCAAGTGACACTAACTAAACTAATAATCAAATCAATATGTTAAATAGTGCCTCACCTGCCAAATACGAGCACTAATGATCAAATCAATATGTTAAATAGTGCCTCACCTGCCAAATACGAGCACTAATGATCAAATCAATATGTTAAATAATGCCTAACCTGCCAAATACGAGCACTAATAATCAAATCAATATGTTAAATAGTGCCTCACCTGCCAAATACGAGCACTAATGATCAAATCAATATGTTAAATAATGCCTAACCTGCCAAATACTGGACAGAAGTCCAGGTAGTCCACACCAACTTGCCACAAACTGTGAAAGAAGAATACATAAATCTTAAAATTCCATTTACAACAAAACTGAAAGTTCACAATTAATTAAACCTACTTATTCACTTTTCTACCCTGATTGAAATCACAAATGTTTAAAAAAAAAAAATTTCTACTTGTTTACCACATTTTATTGTTTTTTAATGCCATGCTCATTTTTTTCTAAGGAGAAACATCATCATCATCCTAACTGAAATGTATAGATAATCTCAAATGAACACCAGACTATACTATCAATGTCTCTCTTTTAACCAGGTTTAATTCTCAGCTTTGGTTCTCATGACTTAAATACGTCTTTCCATTGCACTCTAAGGGTCTAATTTCTACTCCTGCTTGCAATTTATTAGACATGCATTCCATATTTTCACGACCTTGTTTTTTGGTAAGAGAAACAGGTTCAAGTCATTTTAGTTGTCAATATTTTTATGGTTTTGTTTTTGATAGTTATTTGTTTCTTGAAAAAGGTCCCAGTTGGATCGCAATGTAGAAAATTGTCCACATTCTATGTTTTATTGTAAGATATTTATTTTTTACTACTGATAGTTAGGTATTTTTAGTAACCTTTTATTAAATACTTCCTTCTTACACACCTCCAGCCTATTCTTCTTCTGTGTTCATTTTCAAACTTCTGCTGGACTAGATATAAACATAAAAAAATAAAACATGATAATCAGCAAATCTCAGAAGAGCAAGTGCTAAACATACAAATACATGGAGATTCTGCAACAAGAAAAACATTACCAATATCTTGGACATAATAATAAGTGATGGTAGATAGAAGTTAAAAGGAGAATAGGAATGACTAAAAGTACTTTCAATGACATGAGGATAATATTGACATCTAAACAAATTACAAACAAGCTAAAAATGAGTTATAAAATGTCACCCCTATTCTATATTAATGTATGGCTCAGGAACATGGACAATGAACAAACAATTTGATGACAGAAATGATGTCATAGAGATGTGGTAATATATAGAACAATAGGGAGAACTTCAGGGAAACAGAAGAAAATGAAGAAAGAGGCTCTAACAACACTTTATATGAAGAAAGAATTATTAAAGGAAATACAGATCAAACAAATAATGTATTTTAGACATATTAAAAGACACCTTGTTGAAGACATTACTTGAAAGTAAAGTCGAGGGGATGCAAGCAAGAGGTAGGCAGAGATACAAGTGGGAGAGAAACATCACAAGATGAACAGGTTATAGTCTAGCAGAGTGCACCACCAAGCAAGAGAAAGGCAATGTTGGAGGTCCATGGCAGTCAATATTTGTAATATGCATTTGTAATGGCACTTGATGATGCCCAGAGTGCAATGACATCAGCTAAAAATAAATGTACGTTTATTCTGGAGCATTCTATACTAGTGAGCTGCAGCAGGTGTAATGAATAAGGGAGGGGGACGGAGAGTGCCCCGAGATTGGCTAATGATCATCTGTTGGATGTATGACTGTGCTATGAATGAGAAAGTTTAGCTGTCAACATGATTTGGAGATTGGACATCTGAGAGGCTGAGTGAAGAGGCTGGTCAGTTAACCAGGTGACAGGAACCATTAGTCTGCAAACTTATCTATACCTGCTGGTGAAAAAGTGAGCACATATGATATGGATCTGCCTGTAGGGTTATAACATTGTCTATAAGTAACAAGAAAATACAAATCAAATAAAGAGAGGGGAGAGAGAATGATAGAGGAGAATGTAATCGCATGTTGGAGGTAACCATATACCTTTTGTGAGACATCAAACCAGTAGCATATTCCAGCAAGAGATATTCTCTTAAGTTTGATCCAAATCTGTCAAGAATATTGAGAAAATATCTGAATCATAGACATTTTTACATTTCAACATTTGTTTTGTAGTATAAATTTTAAGGATTTCCTTACTGTGTTCAGGTCTGTAGTCATGCTAGTGACTCATCATTTCAAGGTGAATTGCAGCTCATGGGAGTGATATCACGACAGTTTTCATTACGGCATTTCTGTACTTGAGTCATATTTTCTCTGTAGCTATGACTAGCAGACAAACCATTGTGCTTTTAGAAGGGGATGTCACAAATGAATAAATGCTGTTTGCAATGGTTAAATACGCAAATACAGGACAGAGAATGGCAGACTATCAGTAGTTGCCTGAATTAGTTAAAAAATATCAAGCTAAAAATATTTGATATTTAATGACACAGATATTTATAGTAAGATATGACAGTTTGATATTTAATGACACAGATAGTTATAGTAAGATATGACAGTTTGATGATAATGATATACCCCTGAGGGTGTACCAATATGTCACTCTAGTTCCCTGTGCCAGAATCATGGATTAGTCCTTCATTTCCTGGTCTTCTACTCCAGACACGACGTTACTTGACTTTCTTGCAATCTTAAAGCATGCTGCTCATAAAAGGGTCCCAGGAGTCCAGGCATGGGACTTTAGAAAACTTTCATAGTGGATATCATGGGGGTGGGGTAGTCAATCTTTTTATTCAACCTCCTTAATAATCTCTTATGACATGCATGGTAAGTGACAGTGTTACTAATGTGTGCTTCCTTTCAGACCTAGTGTGACAGCTTGTGAGTCACAACTTATTTATATCAGTTGTCTCGCACTGCACGCAGGCCTCTTTAGCCACATTTGAATGTTGGTTCCGGTCAATTTAGCTCAACATTTTGCCACTGTCTGGGTCACTATCACCCTAATCAGAGACACCATGTTTATATTCACTAATAGTGGAGCTTTATACCTTTATATGTCTGGAAAGCAAAGTCACAATGGGCAAAATAGAAGGCAAGAGATATCAAGGACAGCAGCATGAGAAAATATTAGATAGTCTGACATCGTGACATGACAAAAGTCAACAACAATCCTGATAATAGATACTGAAAATAGAGAGTTGTGGAGATTCATGATCGACTACGCCAGTGGGAACAGCACCTGATGATGTGTAGAAATATAATATTATTTCATGTCAAAAAATTAAGTTCATCCTCACATCACAGAATGTACATAGAATCTTCCTGTTTTTTTTTTTGCTACAAATTTTCTGGTCAAATATCAATCTCCTCTTCTGGGGATTGAACCTGGAAGTACTTACACCAATCACTGTAAAACAATATCTAATGTTTTTTCTGTGTAGTGTTGCTTTACAATGGTGCTTTGCAAAGAAGTGGCTTGATTTCCTTATCAATATAGTCTTCCTTTAGAAAATTATTGTGGTTCTTGCTAATTAACTTGCACTACGCCATCGATGCAAATAAACACACACTTCCAGGTGCATTCTGCTCAACACTGTGGTCGCAGAACTGAAACCATCGCTAATCAATTGTGTAACTACGATAAAATTTGATCTATTTATTCCCAAATAAGACAGATGTGTCGGGTCAATGGCACAAATTAAACGGCGACACAACGCATTTCCATTCTCTGGACATCCTGCTAGGATCTTGCTGAAATCTAGACAAGGGAGATCCAGCAAGAGCTTGAGAATGAACGCTGAAGAAGATCTATATATTTCCCAGGAAAACAGTTGCAACAGTGCTAGCATATCTAGTTTCCTTTCTCAGCAAGATTGTGCACAAAGCAGATGGCAGATCCGAGAAAATTTTATATTTGTAATCAAAATGTTAAAATCAATGCAATATAGATGCAATGGAAGCCACTTTTAGTGAAATTCTTACAGCTGACGGGAATTGAACCAGGTCTGTTCTAGCAGCACCGAATCGCTTTGCAACACAAGCAAACAGGTTTTCCGTAATTGACCAACCACATCCCCAAAAAAAGATGTGGCTCAGTCAAGACTTTCAGCCTGTGTACTCAAGTCACTGAGAACAGACCAATCGAAACAAGGACTATTACAACATTAACTAATTTTTTAGTGAAATTCTTATGGATTGTGCTAATCATGATGAAATGTTTAATTTCGATGAAGATATTATGAATGTTAGTTTCGTTATGAAAGTACATTAGAAAGATAAGGCCCAGAATGCAGTAGATATTGTGCATTGAAAATACATCACATTGTCTGTGGAGGAAAAATGTGTATGTTAATGTTCCTGTGATTAGATCAGTCTTAGTATTCCAGTGGGAATAAATTCTCAATATCACCCTACAAAAAAAAAATGTGTGTTTGATCTGATATGTTTATTTATTCACCATACATTCCCTTATACCTTTAGATATGTAGTATCTTCACTCCCCAGTATTCTCCTGTTGGCTATTATAAGGTAGTCTAGAAAATTTAATGCATTATGTATAGCTTGGCTATAATATGTCTTTTTCAACTTGACACATCCGACTTCGGATCATGAAGACGTATGGGATTAGACAGTTAACTCCAACCCAAACTTTCTTAGCCACTTCTTACAACATGCATGATAAGTCATAGTGTTGCAAATCTTTGGGCACTGGCCCACCTGGTTGAACACATTAAGAATTATTTCCAACACACACCACCAACTCATTCTTCTGTGTTCGTTCTAAAACATGGAGGATAAGTGTCACTATTCTTTGCTTCCTCTCAGGCCCAGACAACACAAGGGCATCAACACATTAAAAAAGGCATAAGACTAATAGGATTTAATAAACTTACGGCAGCTTCTGAGGATCCAGTTGTCCGCAGTGGTGCAGAACATCAGCCAAGTGAGACACAAACCACCAACTGCGGTTACTAAGAAAGGAGCTGACCAAATTCAGAATAAATAATAAAACATAAATTTGTCAGCAGCACATTAAAATATTTCATCAATTTTATGTTCAGACATCATTCAATTCATCAATATTTATGATTGTCAATAAGTAAATCAATTATAATTATAATCAAACCATCAATTTTATATTTATACTTGGACTATCTAAATGTCACTAATTTTATATGTATACTTGGACTATCTAAATGTCACTAATTTTATATGTATACTTGGACTATCTAAATGTCACTAATTTTATATTCAGACTTTCTAACTAATAATTTTAGATTAATGATGTAACTCTTACCAACTCTCCTTAATAACCTGGTGAATGTCAAACTCCAAGGCTGCCTGCAGAATGCAGTCCAATTCTGGGAAGTGTTGATTTGGAAGATTGTATATGGCCTGGCATGGCTGGAGAGATAAATATTAATTAATACATTTTCATAATACAAAAATATGAAGAATTATTATAAAATCAATCAATCTATTCGCATGTTCTGATAGACTGTTAGTTCAGATTATTCTATAAATCAAAGGAAAATCGGTTCTTCTTTGTTCTAGCAAAGCACCAGCGCTTACAGTTGTTTCGGTTCATATGGGGAGCAGTGGCCAGATTTCAAATTTTTAATATTATGCGTGGTTTCATTCAGTTTTCGTGACCTCGCTGAACTCAGATTAGAAAGTCAATAGGTCTGGATCGATCAGCGTGCTATGCTGGGCCACCGGGAGGGGTGTCTCTCTCTCTCAGTGTATATAGGGCAGATTGCTGAATGCACCAGTAGACTTAGCCATTCCGAAATGTGTCTTCATCGATATTCCGTTTAATTAAATAGTGGCCCCACTGCTGCCTGTAACGTACCATTGTTTCTTTTTGCATCCACATTTTTGTAGAAATGTACAATTAAAAATGCATTGATGTTTTATAAATGTTCAATAACTCACAGACCTGCAAGTCCACTCATTCAGCTTATGTTTCATAAATTATCAACATCTCATAGACCTGCATCACATGATTCATCCTATGGCAACTTACCTTAATTTCAAAACTGAGATCTGTGAGACGAACAGCTGGGTTCTGATACAAAAGTTTAGAAACCATCAAGTGATACCAAGTCATGCATTGGTCCTTCATTTCCTTAAAAACAGCCTCATCACCGCAGAGAATCTGGGAACAAAAAAGAGTCCAGTTCTTGAATAGAAGACAAAAAAACAACTATCCTTTAATCTTCTTTGCCCAACCAGTAAAAGGTTGTTATGGAGATTCACAATTTACATTGAGAAGTATATTCTTCATTAAAATGCCCATTTATAACTTGACGTGATGATTAGGGTTTTTTTCTATACTCATTCACAAATTAACAGGATGCTGTCTGGAGAATAGAATGTACTGTCTTGTGGTTTTACAGCTTAGCTGTGATATCTACACCTTCCAGTCCAACACATCCAACTTCAACAGGGCATTATTATGCCACATTATGTATGGAGTAACTAACTCCAATGTCAGGTCTCCTTAGTACCTCTTATGACATGCTCGTTGGTCAGGGTTATATTGAGGTTAAAAGGGATATGCACTGCTCTTGTGCACTCTCAGGGTTAGCAGATAACCAAGATCCTGAGAGCAACTACTCACGGTACATCTTGGAAACAGATTGTTTTGAAGGTCATTTGAAGCAATTAGGCTAATTAAGGCAGTGCAGATAACTGAGGTGGAATGAGAAATGTTTGTACTAGACAAATGATATCTCTGAAAAGAATCTCACTCTCACAACCAAAAGAAACAAGGTTGGCTGAAGTGATGGATTGTCATGTCTGAAAGCTCACTAAGGCAAGAATAGCCAGAATGCCTCAAAGAAGTATGATTTGTCAGTTGGTACATGTGAGCCGCGTTAGCGCAGTGGTTAGCGCACTGGCTTCGCATATGAGTGGTCCTGGGTTCATTCCCCAGTTGAGGCGGATTTGTTTTCAGATCGCAACGGCTCCCAGGTCGGCCCAGCCTTAAATGGGTACCGGATTAATCCGGGAAGTAAAGACTGCGAGGGAGAGGAGATGGCTACCGCCCTCATTTGCAGAACCTGTGAAATGTGAGTTCGCTAACATCTCACACCCCTACGGCATTAATAAATGCTATGGGTTACTTTACTTTTACTACATGTGAAGAAAGCACAGCATTAGAGGGTAGTGCTATGTACAAAAATAACATAATGAAAGTAATGTTCATGCTCAAGAACAAGCTTTTAGCTGCCGTCTGGCAACAAGTCGTGTGGAAATGTAAAGGTAGGATACCATACTGATACAAAGAAAATGTGAATAGAAACGTCAGACTTGGACAAGGTGTTCAAAATGTTGGTGAACAAAACCTTGGCTAAGAGGGCATACCAACCCTAGTTCAACTTTACTGTTTTAACAATTACATTTACTAGATGAGGCTAGCAGTCAAGATAAGGGTCAGTATCTGAGGATTAAGAGGACAATGGAGTATAATTACATGAGATGTTCACTAACAGCGGAACACCTCATGCGAGATAGACGTAGTCTACCCAAGTCTAAATCCCTAATCACCGTTTCTCCAGAAACTACCACCCAGGGATATATTTTGGTCTGCAAAGTCCAAGGGCATAGTGGGTGATAAACCGTCACAGTGTAGAAAGGATACTCACTCTTTTACCCGGCGATAGATAGGAAGGCTGTCACAGACTAGGAAGCTCACCTGAATTAAAAGCATGACAAAAACAGACAGCGCAAAATAACGTAGTGCTGTGAAACCATCAGCACAATGTACTTCATGCCCCCGGGCAGAAATCACACAAATTTTATGTTGGTTACCAGAGAGTGAACGCAGAGGACAGGGTTGCATTATTCTTTGTTCCCCTTTTGGAGGTACATCATCACATGTAATATTGGTGGAATACTTGTGGCCAGTAACTACACAAATAACAGCAAATCATCAGGGGCACTTGATTGGAATCCCTACAGTAACAGCTTGATTCAACACTATGCAAAAACATCCAACATTTCAATCAAAATGACACTAACCCACAAGCCAAGAGGTGATATTTGCAAAGACATTAACATAAATTTACCTGAACTACTGTCTCCAACTGTGAGTAAGCAGCAAACTCTCCAGCCTCATATCTCCGAATACACTCCTCTCTCCAGTGCCTCCATTTCATTTCATATTCAGCAGCTGATTGAGCATGCTGGTACTAAGAGAAAAGTAAACAGGAAGTGTACAAGTTTAAAATAATGAAAGACATCATAATTTAACACATTACATATCATCTTGTGTTATATTTGCCTCTTGAAGTTGTCCCACTGACTCAAGAATTCTAAACATGTTTTTTATTCAGTAGTATTTTAGAAGATATTCTTTCCTGTGGTTTCCACTTTTGACAAAAATGTGTGTGCTTATACACACAAACACAATAAAACAGTTTCCATCACCAATTGCTTGCTTATTAGTCATTTCAAATTCTGGTTTCTAGATCTGCTATCAAAAGTTTGAAGGTTAACGAAAAATCACACTCTGAATACCTTTACTGATTTTATTAGCTTTCAATTTTTTTTAATTTGGGAACCCCAATCGAGGCCATCTCCAAGTCATGGTAGCTACCAGAGGCTGGAAACAAAGACTTGACAGGCCCTCCCATCAGCATACGGAAGGTTGGGTGGCAACCACCAGACCAACCATCATGCAAAATTATATTTCTAGAAGATAACATGACTCTCTAGCGAGTTCTTTTGTGTGAAAACACCACTAGCATTCAATCTTTATAATTATATGTTTTAATGTCCTGTTGTTGATCATTCCCCCTGGAATAGAAGACCGTCCAACTTGTGGCATCGAACTCTATCATAGAACCCAGGTCCTGTGACCTGGACATCAAGATTTCATCGGTTTGATACTGTATGTCGGAACACCTAGAAACCATCTGCAGGAAGGGGAAACCTGAAGTGTTGTTGTCAATATCCTGATGCTGATGAGTAATTCTACTCCTGTCAGCACAATGCTATTCTTAAAAAAGTGTAGGTCTTCTGAAATTGACTTATATATTGTGCTCCATACAGTTACGTTAGTGATAAGAGTGTCTGCAGAAGTTTTTTTCCAGGCAGTTCAAAGGTAAGGGCAGTCAATAAAAAGGGAACTTGAGGTGAAACCATCCAAATCAGGACGTGACGATATTACATCTCTTTCCAAATTTGGCAAACATGGCCCATGTCTTGTGTGCTGGCAGACTGTAGGTGGAGGGGAATGAAGAGTGATGAAAAGCACGTCTCAGATCCACTGCCCATTGATGGAAGTCTGGGAAGAGTCAAGACAAAGCTGCATCGTACAAGTTGAAAAATGGTGTTCCGATCCTAGACCCTAGTTTGTAGGATAAGCCTGTGGGTCTTTGTAGGATAAGCCCTCTGGGTCCAGAAAAATAACCCCAACATGAAAGTGCCTAAATACAAAATATATGAACTCAGATGTCATTTCATAAAAGGTCTGCGCCAGGCAGTTCGCTTTCCAGCTGCCTTGAGCAAAAAATTTGCCAAGAAGGGCACACTAAACATATTACAATCTAACATATCTAGACTCAGAAATAAGACCCTGGAACTGAGTAGAACACCACACAAACATGATACACACATCACACTACTGCAGGAAACACTACTAGCAAAGAAAGAACTCTCAATACCAGGCTACACCATACACAAATGTAAATGTCAGACGTGCAGAGGCACAACACTCAATAAGATATGATATGCAAAAAGAAGTCATAGTCATGAAAAACAACTGAAACAATATGCAAGAAATAAATATGGTACCATGGTATAAACTCTGTTCAATGCATACTGCCCAGCCAGCTCCAAAAAACATATATAATAGAGCTACTAGACATTAGAAGTCTACTTTAGCCACTTTGCCATTTTTTATGCTTTGTGGATAATGATATTCACTGCCGTGCTCAAGGACGGTCTCCAGGGTGAAAATGATGGAACAGGACTTGTGTTCGTGCCTGACAAACGCATCCCAAACAGCTGATGTACAGTGAGCTCTTCAAAGGAAAATGATTTGCCGGTGAATAAAAAAGCACTACAAGGGCTCTCTCAGTTTCTCTAAAGATCTTTAACATCGATGTCACAGCCTGGTAGTCTGTCATTCAGAATCTTCCACTGTAACACACAGATGCCAAATTGTGATCATGGGTGTCCCATATTCTTTGCTTTTCTTGTAATTCCTTGATTCTGACAACATACATTTGTATTTGTAGGTTAATTTATTTTGGAGACTGGCACCCCTTTCATCTGGACAGACAATGGTGTTAGGGTGTTGGTACCGATGTGAAAACTTGATCGGCAGTTGTGTTTGCTTCTTGTAAAGGTATGCTGAGTTATGAACCAGCTTCATAGAACGTGGTTTTTCCATAAGTACTCAGCTGCTTGGTCAGAAAATTTTCCTAGAACATGAGCACTGGTACCATACTTCCTTGTGGTTGGATGAACTATGGGAGTAATATTTATTTCAAACCATCAATAATGAGTGAACTCAAAGCCCGGATGTGCTGGACAATGGTCTAGTGACTAAACACTACACTACCACAGTTCCCTATTTAGTGTCTAGTGCCTGCTATCTGTCGCATATAAACACTGATGGACCAATCTTGTTCACAACAAGACGTGCAAAAATGAGAAGATAGCATGTAAGAATAGCTGAAAATGTGTTAAATCAGGTAGTCAAAACAATAGTGCATCATTGAGTATACAAACCAAGACACATTGTAAGCAAAATAACTAATGTCTACATTTTTAAAACCACTTACTGTCCAGTGAGGCATCTTACGCAGCAGGTCATCGACACTGGTAAATGGATCTGAGCTACTATGTGTATGTAAAGATAGCAATTTGCGTACATTCTCTGTGCTGCCTTGAAGGATAAGTCTGTATATCTGTACAAAGAATATTCCCATATTCAATACACTAGAATTTACCACATCTTTAGTTATTTCTAAACCAATTTTCAATATTTCTACGGTAGCTCAATTGTTTTCTTTTTCAATTTACTGTCAGGTGGCGACATGAATAAGTTTAACTATTTCTCTCTGTGTTTTTCACTAATAATATTTAGAAGACACTCTTAAATGGTTCCATCTGCTTGTTGACACAGTTGCTGAAGAGTGAAAATTCACAGCATCAGATAGAAGACGAAGAATGTGTGGTAGAAACATATATGTGCCGATTTTAGCAGCTTATTATAAATGAAAGGTTAAAAAGGCATAGAGGATTTACTTGAGTCTACTTGGATTACTCCATTCCTCTAAATGAAATGTCCAGCAGTGAGTATCACTCATAACATGTAACTCTGTAACGTGAAGTGATAACCCACAAAAAATGTGGTGTACCTAATACGCCACAGAGATCCCTTTATAGAGAATTGCTAAGTATGTGACTAGCAGAATTCAAAAAGAGCTTTTCATGGAACCAGTCATCTTCAATTATTCTTAAAATTCATTTCAGAAGGATGTAGTCCAAAGAATAGAATGCACTATGTGGAGACTTACAGAAATACCTGAAACTTTTGGATAGATATATAAGACTACAGTGTGGCATTTCTAGGTCACTTAGACCTTTTAGATGGAGTAGTCAACCCTCCTCATTCGGTTCCTACAATGTAAATAGCAGATTAGTGTTATTATTCTATGCTCCTTCAGATTATGTAACACACAGATTGGATAGTGCTAGTAAGATCATATAAGTGTTATCTACTTTTCCTTTTGCATTCAGGATTCTGTTGGTCTTGCTAAAGCCTCATGCCAGGATGAATCTCCCAGTCTTTTCCAGGTCAGAGAGGCTGCATCTTTGCCTTTAAAAAAAAAAAAAAGCTGAGTCTAGTGTGACCATGTCTTGTCAGACTGTTCATTGAAGTATGTGTTCAGGAATCAGTATTTGTATTACGTATATATTTCTCATCTGCGGAAATTTTGCAGAAAATTCTTCTATATTAAGATTGCAGTCTGTTGTGGCCTGTGGAAATTTAAAGATCACTTGTTCTTTACTATTGAGCTGCTAACATAAATTATCTTTGTGCTTATAGGATCTTTGTGCTTTCTCTTTGTAATCAGAGATATACATATGTTTTGTCTTGGCTTAGACATCTCATAACACAAGAAAGCACGAACAGACACCAAAATAGTAACAATGAATGTAAAATATACTTACAGCTTGCCAGTAATTTGGGTGTGATGATGGCAGCTCTGCTTGGCTAACTTCTAGTGCCATGTGTTTTCCTTCTTGAAAATGCCAGCGCAGCCAATCTAACATTGGTGTCAGAATGAGGCCACCTATAAGATAATGTCAGTAGCTATTGTTAAACCTTGCCTGAAAAATTCCTTATTGTAACACAACGGTGATGAAATAATCCCTTTAGCTCTTAACAAATCATAGCCTTTTAAACAAAAACTTGGGTCCTCCTTATTTGAGTAACAGAGGTGACACTCAAACACAAGCTGACTCAAAGGCATGATTGTGTTTATGGATACGTGGTTAGTCACTGAAGGGAAGCATTCCAATGTGGCAGTATCCTAGGATCATCACATCCTGCAAGAAGTGCAGCATGTACCTCTGGGCCAACTAGTTCATCATTCTTCTGCCAGATCTGTTGATCCATCTGTAGTGATAGCATACCCCGTATTTTCACACAATAGGCAGTTTCTTCTCAAAGCATTGTACTTGGACAAAATTTTCAAAATAATACTACATCATTAAAAATACTATATTTAGATAGCCCTTGAAAATTGCAATTCAATGATACATCAACCAAGTCTGTACATCAACCCTGAAAAAAGTTCTGAATTTTTTTCGAATTAATTTGACATCAAAATAGTTTACATTAAACATATAGGAAAATATAAATAAAACTTGTCCTCACAAAATGTAGACAAGCTGATAATTTTTAAATTATATTTGTTATTTTCATTAATATAACACACAAACTATACATTTTTGTGTTCGTGAAGACAAGACGCTTAAGTTGAACACATTTCTGGAATGTTCAGATGGACACAGAACTAATTGATATTCAAAATGGCTGCTAATTTGCATAATTATAATGAAAATAAATTAAATATCTATTAAACATAATAAAATACCACAGAAACTATATATTTTTGTATTCACAAAGACAAGACGCATCTGTTGATCACATTGCTGTGATTCTCAGAGGCATGTACAACTAATTAATATTCAAAATGACAGCCAATTTGCATAAATAAAATTACATGTTGATGTTTTTTTTAAAATGTACTGATGTTTTCAGCATCGTTCTGCATCCTTAAAAGTTACATATATAAAAAGAAAAATGGTTAAAGAACATAATACATCTGGTTGCAGTCACGAAAAATGCAAAAAAATAAATGTAAACATTAGTCCAAGAAATTTATAGCTTGAGCAAAATTTTCTGTACAAGCAAATCCCGGATGTCCAAGTACCTACATGATGCTGAGAGTTGAAGTCCTCTGACTATAAAAGAAAGCTCTGAAGAAAGATCTCATTGCACACAGGAAACAAGAGCTTCATCACTCATAATTCCTGGTGGATCATAAAAAAGTGATATGTATTATTCCATTTTCTGCAGTCCTGTTTCATCTAGTACAGTCTAGCTTCCATTTATTATTCTCATCCCTGTGTATATTCAAGCCCGTGTTCTAGCATGGTCCAGTTCTCATTTATTATTTTCACAGCTGTGTATATTCAAGCCCCTTTTCGTTCATATCACAAATTTCTTCAGACTAGCGAATGTAGTACAGAGAACGGAATGGGTTACGAATGGGTTACTCGACCTCAGCATGGCATATGGGTCAAATTGACCCGTCTATGAGATAGCCCTAAACTCTAGCAATAAAATCTCCTTAATTGCCTCTTATGACATATCTTGCAAGTTATAGTATTGCTATATTTTGCTCTTATTCAGGCCCTGGCAACACACAGGTGTTATTCAAGTCCATTAGCTGCAATATGTCTAGAATATTGATCTTTGCTTTTATCTGAGTGTAGTTGTGGGACAGCATGGCAAGATTGTCTTAAAAATTCAGATTCTTTAGTCCAATGGCTTTCAAATTTATCCGGTATTATTTTCATAACCTGATTTATAGCTAGCAAAAAGATCAATAGTGACAAGAGATACCTTATCACATCCCAGTTCTTTTTTTTAAAATGGTCTGCCATAAGTCTATCATGGGGAACAACTACATTTCATTCCTTCATTGATGTATGTTTTCCTTAAATAAACCTGTCAACACTTGAAAATTCACATAGAAGACATAGTTCACTACAAACAAATTGTTGTGCAAAACAATTTTAAACATGAAATTTCTTTTTAACCTTTAGCACGCTGTGTATACAATTTGGGTGAAGCAATTCACCAAAATTCGGCATACATTGATCGCTGAAGTCGAAATCTACCATCCGGAACACTAAACCTGAAACCAAACGGAAAAAAACAAGATCTGAAAATTTGTAACTTTTTGACAGAATCCGATGGCAACATTGGGTAGAAATTTTACGGCCATTTTGTTAAAATGGCGGGTACGCCGATATGAAGTGATTTTGTCATGGAAATTCAAGGAATTTTTGGTCTTCTGCATTGTGTTGAAGCGACAAGACAATGAATTGTGTTTATTATACTATTTGCTAATAGTATATTCAGTGAAATCAATGATTAAACAGCTGGAAATTCGCAAATTATCAAAAGTAAGTTCTCGCAAATTATCAAAAGTAAGTTCTTCATTTGTGATTATTAAAGTATCACACAGTGTTTCCATTTTGTTAAATATATAATTTTCAACAGATTTCACAGCTTACGATCGATCAAAAATATGGTAGGTCTAGATCGAGATAGGTCTAAATTTGACTTTATCACTTTCTCGCAAATCTCGTATCACACACACACACAAACAAAACTTACACCAATATATGCAGAATTTAATTCTTTAAAATATAAGTGCAAATATTATTTAAATATCTGTAACAACAAAAAAGTTATACGATTTCAAAACAGCCAACAGCCACTGACGATTGCGTAACATTTGCGAAAACCAATTCCGCGGCAATCAGCTGCAGAGGAGAATATTACGTAATTGTAAACTAGCATGCTAAAGGTTAAGAAACACGAACCTGGGGCAGCATCAATGAAGATGATCTCGCACAAACTCCAAATCAGTTGTACCATCTCAAATTCTTGTATATGTTCCTCATATTTCAATTTGTGCTCCTCATCTGCGCAAGAATCTAGGTAATCCCAAAAACAAAAAATCACTATATTTCAGTAATTTTTTTTTTTTTTACAGCACACAGGAAGTAAAAACAAGTTGTTTGCAATTCTTGGGGGTAACATCCAAGGTGTCATTTTATTTTTGAAGAAAAAAAATATTTGTATATTCAGAAAAAAAATAAAGAAACAAGTGTCTAACAAACAACTGCTACGGTAAGGTAGTCGTAACATTGACCTGAATAGACAGCAATTTAGCTTGAATGTGACATACCACATTACTTCATGTATAAGCAAATAATGTTGTCCCTTTCCCACTGCTCAATTAGGGATAGTCAGCTTTACTAGTTCAGGGGATCTACAAAGCGTAGTGATTAAGCTGTTCGCCTTATGTTCAAGAGGTCATGAGTTTGAATCTGGCTCATGTCGTCTTGTTTACAAGGCGGATTTTTTCAGAGATTCCTGCGGATTACCACTTAAAGCTACAGAGTTTGGTGCTATGAGTGATACTCTTGACAGACGATGTGCTGTTTTGTTGAGGGTGGCGGAGTACATGAGAAACTGAATACAGTGACGTCAATCCTCTACAACTTTTGAACCCTTTTTTTAAAACTGGTTCACTGAAATTTTGTAAAAATTAACCAAAAAGTGTGTGTGTATGGGGGAGGGGGAAAGAGGAAATGACGGGAAATATATAATTGCATTCAGAGTCCCGCTGAAGACGGATGCATTGCGTCATTGGCGCAAATAAAACGGCAACGCACCGCATTTCTATTCTCTGGATTACATCCTGCTGGAAATCTAGTAGGACCATTGTCCTACTATATGAGAGATCCAGTGGGAATTTGAGAATGAACGCTGCAGAAGAAGAATCCAGAGTACCAACCTGAGCGAGGATCAATTGCAGAAGGTTTCATAAGGGCAATTTTTACAAGTCAACCAAAATCAATCCTGACAGGAACTTCTGCAGATAATGATAGTATAACTATTCAATTACTGGAAATCTATTGACAGTAAGCTTACATGGAAGGACCACATTAACAAAGAAACAACAAAGGCCAGGAGAAAGTAAACCATTTTGAGAAAACTAAGTGGAACCACATGGGGAGCAAATGGGAAAATACATAGTAAATTTTATCTGCAGGGCATATGACCACACCTGGAATATGGGTCAACTGCATGGTATCCAGCTTCAAATACTGTTTATATGAGCTAGATAAGGTGCAAAATTAGCACTTAGGATCATTCTGGGAGCAATAACATCAACACCCATAGTAAAGATGGAGAAAATGGGGAGGATACAAACACGGAGTGAACGAGCAGACACACAAAGGTGCTAATACATGCAGATTTAAAAAACATAGCGATGGGGAGACTAAAAAGAAATACCTTTATCCATCATGCCAAACGACTTCACAGAAAAATCTGACTTGCCTTAAATTGAAATCCTTCTCCCTCCTCACCCCCCCCCCACCCCAAGTCTGTACCAGAACAAACCCCTTGGAGAAAGGATAGATTATCTATTCATATCTAGACTGAGGTGAAAGGAATTTTAAGTGAGTATGGACAGAAAAGTGTACAACATAGTTACTCTGTCTTCTGGATGGCAAATATTCACAAGAGCATATACAGATGGGTCAGCAGAAATGCAGTGAAAAACAGAGGAGCAGGAATATATATAGAGTATCTAAACAATGCTAGGGGTACAATCAAAGTACAACTGCAAAATTCTTTCATAACTATGATGCAGGAACCCAGGCAATCAAGGTGGCAACCAAAAAACTGCTGAGCGTCAATCTTGGTTCACAGCCTGTAGTATTTATGACAGATGCAAGATCAGCCCTTCAAGCATTCCAGTCCAGAAAACTACCAAATCTGCAAATACTACTGGCTGAACTAAGCAATCAGAACAAAGTAGCTATGCAGTGGATACCATCACATTGTGGAATACCTGAAAATGAGAAAGTAGATTGGCCAAGGAGGGAGATGCTTAGAATCCACAAGATATGCCAATAATGTATCATCTACAGGAACAAATAATCCAGGCAATTAGAAAGCCAACTCCAACACAAGATGACTACCAAATTATGAGCAGACCAGACCAAATTGTCATTCTGTGCCTCAGAACAGGACACAACTGACTCTGCAACTACATGTATACAAAGTTCAAGAAGTACAGGCATCTCTCAGACAGTAGAGCATATTCTTCAGGAATGTCAACAGTATGAAATGTTGAGGCAAATACACTGGCCCATTGAAACAATAGTGGAAGGAAAACTCTACGAACCTCTGTACAATTTACAGAATACAGTCAAGTTTATAGAAGAAACAAAATGTCAGATATAAACATGTTCTGGGCGAACGAAAGAACTGGTGATCATAACTTTTTATGGGCGAACAATATATAATACACAAGATCAATGTACAGGTTAGTGTTCTTCTTCTGTGTTCATTCTCAAATTCCTGAGGATTAGCAGAATGCAGTCCAAAGAACAGAAATCATTATGTCATGGTTTATAGCTGAGCTGTGATATCTGCACCTTTCAGCCTAATACACCAGACTTCAGCATTGTCCATGAGTCGCTGATCCTCTATGGGATGGGACTGTCAACCCCAACCCTAGTCTCATCTTATGACATGCACGGCATGTAACAATGCCACTATTGTTTGTTTCCTATCAGGTCCCAACACACCGGCGAGGTTAGTTTTCGAATTCTTTCATCAACAAGAAAATTGTGCACCACATTGTACATCATTCATTGTGTAGGAAACTGGCTAGATTGCAGACATCCCATGTATGAAGGTTGTTTTTAATATCCATCAATTATCTGTGAGTCCTGCCAAAGATGGATGTGTCTTGCCACTGGCGCAAATAAAACAAGACACAGCGTATTTCCATTCTTTGGACTACATCCTGCTGGAAATAGGACCACGGTCCTGCTACAAAAGAGATCCAGCGGGAGTTTGAGAATGAACGCTGAAAAATAAGAAGAATCTGTGAATGATTTTGGTTGATGTCTCCTGTTACTAGGTATTGTGTTATATTCAGTTGAAAATAATTTTCCGATCTCACCATGAAAGATTAATGTTTCAATCTCACTCTTAAATCTGATGTTAGACACCATATTCTTCTTCTTCTTCAGCGTTCATTCTCAATCTCCCGCTGGATATCTCTTGTAACAGGACAATGGTCCTACTATATTTCCAGCAGGATGTAATCCAGAGAATGGAAATGCGTTGTGTCGCCGTTTTACTTGCGCCAATGGCCCGACACATCCGTCTTCGGCGGGAGACACCATATTCAATTTCAAACAGTTGGTCTCTTTCCTATTATGATCTTCTTCTGCATTCATTTTAAAACTTCTGTTAGTTAACAGGATGTACTTCAAAGGATGGTATTTATTGTGCTGTGGTTGACAGCCAGGGTACAATATCTGTGCCTTTAGGCTCTCTATGGGATGGGACAGCCAACTCCATCCCCTTCTTAGTCACCTCTCATGTGATGTATGGAAGGTAAAAGTGTTACTATTCTATGCTCTAGCAACACATAGCCGCTACTATGATTGGAAGGTGGTGTTACATATTTTTGGAGACCACTTATATGTTATCCATATATCACTTTAGTTATGACTATGAAACCTTCTTTGTCAATCTTGTCTGTTGTAATTTGTTTCCAGTGATCAGACGTGCATTAACATACCTGCTATCTGTACCAGCTCCAGACTACATGCTTTCAACACGGCTCTGTACTGCTTGCTAGCTTTTCTCAATCTGTCAGAAAGTAGGAAAGGAAAGAATGTTCCAAACAGAAACCACATCAATGAATACAATAAAAAAAAAAGGAGATTGAATTCATTCATTACATTTATACAAAGATTTACTTTTTTTTGTGATGAGTAGGGAAGCAGAGACAAGAACAACAAAAATAAACTAGCTAATTCAAATTAATCAATCAAGTGTTATCCCTAATGGTGAATGCAATCATATTTCTTCACACAACTCTTGTGTTATAAAGTTCAGTTGGTGACATTCTCACATAACATGATGACACCCCATCTAGCTTCTCTCTCCGTTGTTTTCTTTTTTTGAGTTAATTCTCAAACTCCTGCAGATTATCAGGATTCACTCCAAAGAATATAATGCATAGCATCATAGTTTACAGCTTGATTGCAAACCAGGAAACCATAATCTGTCTTTTAACAGGAAACATTCGACTTCAGCATGACCGTTGAATCGCATCGGCCTTCTATGGAAGTGGTTCTCAACCAGAAGGGCATTATCCGGGTGGTGGTGTTTTAATGGGTTTTCAGGAGGGAATGACACTACAAATCCAAAATTTTGGAATATTTAATAAAGATTTGAAAATACCAGGAGAGAAAAAGAAGTATTACTTCAGAAGACCTGCACTTTTTTAAGAATGGCATTGTGCTGACAAGAGTAGAATTCCTCATCAGCATTTGGATATCGACAACAACAACTAGAAATATTAGGACAATTCTGTATTACTGAACAAATGCTCAACTTATATTTGCGCTTAACATATATGATGAATCAACACGTGTGATGGCTTAAAATAGGAAATGTAACTAAAAGCATATATGAGCTTAGAGATGAGCTCTAATTATTGTTTAAGTTCAAGGTAGGGTGTTATTGCATTGTTGGATGATAAGTAATGGACCATAGGCCTTGTCTATATGGTTGATATCTTTGAGTAGCTGAATATATTGAATCTTGAGATGCAGCGAAGGAATACAAAAATAGTAACTCTCACTGATTTCTTGAAAGTTTTCATGATCAAGATGGAGAATTTAAAGTTGATAGGTCTCTACCACATCAGGAGAAATGAGATAGCTGGCCAAAAACTCACTGTCAACAACAACAGATAAATGATTTGATCTCTTCTAGAAATGAAAACTATCATGAAAAGTTCCATATACATGAAATGAAGCTTAACTTGCCCATGCAGCCAAAAAGATGATGCCACCTACAAGCTTGGAAGAAAAATGAACAATAATTTTTAGATTAAGAACATGCTAGAACAGACTGAAACAACACATGTATGGATGGTATATAGAACATAGTTTGCAGAACTGCCCACAGTATCACAACACAAGAAAAAACTATGGCTATCAGAAAATACTCTGACAGATAATCTTTATGGGATGTTGATCACAGCTTGGTTCATTGAAGAAATCTACAACAGTGTAGGAATGACAGAAGAACAAAGAAGAGAACTGAAAACTTTTGCAATGTTTGAGAAATTATCATCCATTCTTGTCGCAGGTGACAATGGCTACATGCTTTCACAATTAGTAAAAAATGAACTTTTGCAGCATTTAACAGCGCCAAAAACTGAATTCAACCAATATTTTCCTGAACTCAGTAATGAAGAGTTGGATTCAGTATGAAATCCACTCAAATTGTCAGTTGAAAAAGCTCCTGAAGATTGTCTGTATAAATTTCTAGAACTGAAGAATGATTCCAGAGTCAGAGGTATGTTTGATGAGAATTCAACATAATTCCTATCCGAACATTGTAGTAATATTATCTGTGTAACAGTTCGATTTATATCAATATATCTTTATGAAACAGGATTTCATCTCTGGTGCAAGTGAAAATGAAGCAGCAATATATTTTGTATGCTGGAAATATCTCATTTGTCCCCTGTTAAGCACTCATCTATGCATCCAAGCATTAGCACTGATTAAATATCTCCAACTGTCTCATTGATTGTAATTTTCATTTATTCTGAATCACAAATAGCCTGGAATTCTATTGAAATGTTTATTAAAGTATGAAATTTCATGATTAGTTTTTTTTATATGTTATGAATAATATTTGTTCAACTACTTGCAGCATTCATGCTCAAACATTCATTACATTTTTATTATTTATTTATTTTGGTAAGCTCAACTATACAAATTCTTCTAGTTAATGTCTAGTGTAACTATTACAATATACACTCACTTTTAGTACAATGAGGATGAAAAAAAGACTTTCCATTGTATATGCATTTTATTAGAGAGGAATAGCAATTTTTCAAATAGTCAAAGGGGGAATGGGATTGAAAAAGTTAGAACCACTGCTTTATGGGATGGGACAGTCAACTACACCCTCAAACCTCTTTAGTTGTCTTGTACAACATCCCATAACTGTTGCTATTTTTTGCTCCCGCCAATGTCTTCCTATCTCTTCTTCCTTGATAACTCAAATATACATATAAAATAAACTAAATTTTGCCGTCTTTTGTTGTTTGAAACTGGCTTGATCACACGACAAAAATCATGCAGAAATAACAATAAAATGGCAATAGGCATCATAAAGACAAGCCCAGGAAAAACTCACTGTGTATACAGCATAGTATCTGAAAGACTTTTTACCTGCCCTTGAAGCATAACAAAAATATCTGAAAAAATATATATATATAATTATAAAATATACATATATAAGCATGACACAAAGATATATATATATACCAAATCATCCCAATATGTAGAGTAATCCAATACAGGAAAACACTAGATGTGTGCCCCAAAGAAATGAAAAGATAAAGACACCATGTGTATCATCCTGGGATCCTTATCAGTGACACACCTTGTGTAGTGATGAAATTTCTTCTTGATTTCCCGACTGTAGTTGACAGAATCAAGATGTGGTGAGCTCGGGTATATATTAAAATCAGTACCGATACACTTCGCCCATTACATCTGGATCTCAATGAGGTGAAGAGCTCCAAGCTCAAATAGGGCATATCATGATTGGGACAGCCAGATGATATCATCAGACAAGTGTAAACCTAACTGCATTGATCCTGGGGAGGAGTGAATATCCCCTCTGCCCACGTTGTGTGGCACCTTCTCTGTGGTCATCACACTTGACAGAAGTTGGGGGGGGGGGGGGGGGGGGAGAAAAGAAGAGATTTGGTGGATGTGGATGCAGAAGTAAAGGTGAACATTGAGGGTGAACACTACTGAGGATGATGTAATAATCTACACTGATGGATCATTCCTCCGTCATCAACGATGTGCTTGGGTTTTTTCCACATGGTGCGGTTGGAAAACTATCAAAGAATCCAGCTGTGCCTTTACTAAAACCATGAGCAGTTCCGTGATGGAGATAAAAGCTGTTATGGAAGCACTGTCATGGCGTATGTATTTTCATGCATACATAATTAGTGACTCAATTAACATGATCAGCAAAGTTGAAATGGGAGTAGTCCGCCATCAGTGGATGGAATGATTGTCACAATTTCTGACCAGAAACATTACTTCTTTATACATGAAATTCAAGTAAACAGATTTTCCTCTATGCTTGACCAACCACATCCCTTAAAAAAAGATGTGATCTCATCAAAACATTCACTGAGAACGGACCAATAGAAATAAGGGCTATTACAATAACTAACATTTCGTACACGTATTGAAGTATCCTCAGGAACACAAACAGAACATCCATATTCAAACTGCAAGGACCAGAAGGTCTTCTTGTAAACATAAATAACATGTTCTGTCTCTATGTTATTTATGTTTATAAGAAGAACTAGATGGGTTGAGACAATCAAAGTAACCTTAACCCTTTAACCACTATGCGATTTTTTTCCCCCCTATTGTCAATCCTCCAACACTAAGACAAGGGGCAGAACTCCTCCAAATTATCAATATGATAATGTTAAAAAATGCATTTCCTTTCAAACTGTTCATCATATCACACTCAGATGGAAGTTCAACAGAAAAATGAATATTCTTGCATGAACCTATATAATTTAATACACATATATTTAAAAAAATAAACTGAACTTTAAAAAAAATTAATCAGACTTATGACGCTTAACAAAAACAAGTGGAAATGACTATATATATATATATATATAAACAAGAAGATGTAGACTAAGTGATTATAGAAAGTAAGTGGGCATCACAGCAGTTATGAATTTCAACAAAAACAGCAGAATGTACAACAAAATGTTTTGGTCATGTATGCACCTTACCACAAAGAAAAATAACATTCAGAAATAGAGGGAAAAAACAGAGGCAGATTTTAAAAAATATCAGATTTGTGAGGCAATCGAGACTATAATTTATACATCATATATGTGGCAATTGTCAAGACAACTCTTCCTAACCTGTTGCCGAAAGGAAAAGCAGAACAGCAAAAAAAATAAGTAAATTATTATCCTTCTAAACTTGTCTATTGTCCAAACATGAAGAAGATAAAGATAACTTGACAAAATGATTGAATGTAACATTTTAAATTTATATTACTTACTATGTGTCTCATTGACCAGTTTTCTAGATATGTCATGCATCTCAGCATTCCACTGGACATCAAAAATAGACTGGTTAGTAACCTTAGGAGCACTGGCAACTGAGAAATTAAAATTTGTAATTACCGAAAATATTCACTATAAGATACACAAATTAGAGTTGAAGTGACATAAAATTGGGCACTTGTCCTTAATCATTCCACAACGCAGAAAATGTATGTGTTTAAAAGCAAATACAGGTCAACATATCTAAAAGAATCTTTAAAAAAATTAATGTAATAAGTACTTACTTTGTCTCTTTTCTGAAACAATTCTTGGAGGAGTGGGTGTCTGGTATACATGCAATTGTTTCCCCATGCCCCACACACAATTGAGACCAGTATTATTCAACTGTGGAACAGGCTGCAGATCAAGAGAAATAACCAATAACAATAATAATTTATGTATCTTGTATAGGACATTGCTATTGAGACTATTGCTTTCATTTTTAGATAACACTAACACATACAATCATAAAGTACAATATGGATGATCGACCATCCACAAGATAATTTAACTGAGTTGGGTTTGTGACGTATCACTATCATCTCTACCAATGAGGAATGCCAAGTTTGCTAAAATTCATACTATATAATTATATTTCATAAATTACTGCGACAAAGTCAAAATAACATGTTGAAAGTGTCCCAGATATGAGGAACAGAGAAAACAGTTATGATGTATACCCAGCATTCCCGATTGACATGAGCAGTAGGCCTAGTTTGTTTTTTTATGTTGTACACTCATATCAAAGCACTAATGAGCCACAATTCATGTAATCTAGCAGAGAGAATGCAGTGAAAAATACAGGAGCAGGAATATATATATATATATATTTTTCTCCTCCATTTTTCAGAATCTGATACCTATATGTATAAAGTAATATAGTATCCAAACAATGCTATAGTATTACAGTATCCAAACAATGCCAGGGATACAAGGATACAATAACTGAATAAATGTATCAAATTCTGTCATAATTAGACTATAAATGTAGAAATTAAAAAAATGAAAGTGAGAAATGAAAAACTGTCAAGCGCCAATCTTGGTCAACAGCCTGTAGTATTCCAGACAGATGCATGATCAGCACTCCAAGTGCTCCAGTCCAGAAACTGCAAATAGTGACATTTCAAATACTACTGACTGAACTGAGCAATCATCATAAAGTAGATATGCAGTGGATACCATCCCATTGTGAAATACCTGGAAATGAGAAAGCAGATCGTCTGGCTAAGAAAAATGTTGCTGATGATCCAACCAAATGTGCCAATAGTATACCATCAAAAGAAACACAATCAACTGAATTAAAATTCAAGAAAGCATCCACCAACACATCAAACAATTTGTAAGCAAGCATATCCTATTTATGATGTAGCCATCAAGTTGATCAACATTAACCCAGCATTTTTTAACTGTGGTGATTTTCTAGGCAATAGATGTTCAGTAGTTTAGCATTTCTTTCTGAATGGTCAGGATGTACAATTGCATGTGATAGTGTGGCAGGATTCAAATCCGGTACCAACACAAGATTACTAAATTATTAATAGATAGAACATTACAAGTTTTCATTATGCACATCAGAACAGGAAACAACCAACTTCCCAGCCATATATATATTGTATAGGCATAAACTACAGTAACATACATTACAAAGTTCAAGATTGGGAACACATTGAGTACACAGCACCTCAAACAGCAGAGCATATTGAATTCTATTCCGCTTATGTGTTGTCGGGGCCCAAGAGGGGAGCAAAGAATAGCAACACTGTTTACCTTCCATGCATGTCATAAGAGGTGACTAAGGAGGTTATGGGATGGAGTTGGCTGTCCTATACCATATAGTGTCAGTGACCCAAAGCCATGCTGAAGTCGGATGTGTCCTGCCGAAAGGTACAGATATTGCAGCAATGATGTAAACCATGACACAATGTATTCCGTTCTCCAGACTACATTCTGCTAATCTGCAGAAGCTTGAGAATGAACACAGAAGAAGAATTCTATTTTTCACCCTTTACCTGGAATATGAAATACTGAGGCAATTTTCAAATCATACCTATAGTATTAGTTTACTATAGAGCCTAAAAAGTAGCGAATACTGTCAAATCATACCTATAGTATTAGTTTACTATAGAGCCTAAAAAGTAGCGAATACTGTCAAATCATACCTATAGTATTAGTTTACTATAGAGCCTAAAAAGTAGCGAATACTGTCAAATCATACCTATAGTATTAGTTTACTATAGAGCCTAAAAAGTAGCGAATACTGTCAAATCATACCTATAGTATTAGTTTACTATAGAGCCTAAAAAGTAGCGAATACTGTCAAATCATACCTATAGTATTAGTTTACTATAGAGCCTAAAAAGTAGCGAATACTGTCAAATCATACCTATAGTATTAGTTTACTATAGAGCCTAAAAAGTAGCGAATACTGTCAAATCATACTACACCAGTTCAATTCAGAGAAACAAAAGTAGAAGAAAAAACTCTAGTCCCTACATACCTCTGTATGAGTCAGTATGAGTATGAGTTACACAACACAGTCAAGCTTAGGCCTATAGTATAGAAAAGAGAAAACTTCACATATATAAATTATACCTTAGCCTTGAAATAAGAAATGGAGAACACACCACAGAAATTTGCGTAATCTTTATGACACTGTTCGTGACTATAGGCGAAAGACTAGAGCCTCCCATACCTCCATGAACACAATTATCGTGATTGTAAACAAACATTATTCACCCAGTTAACCAAGGAAATTAAAGTAGACCTAATTAGCTTCCAGTTCTACTAATGTTCAACTTAAATAGAGCACATTATGATTATAGATCAGTTGTGACTAGTGTTCAGTAGCGGTTTATCACTATCATACTCCAACACAACTAACATCATTTTAGTATGTTGAATTGCCTAAACCATTCATTCCTAGAATGCAGAGACGGGGAATACAGGATAGCAAATACAGCGATAGCAATGCACGACGGGAAAAAAATGAATACAGCACAAAAACCAGTTTATATCAGGGCGAAGTGACGTCACCCTTCAATTTGATTGGTTTTGCACAGAAATCCATGATGTCGGCTAGTTAAGAATGTAAACAGTGTGCTATTTATAGCGCAGTGATGGACAAAAAAACATTTTTACCGGTCAACAAGACCCACCAACAATATCATTATTTCAATAACTAACGCACATCAATTGTGATTGTCAGGGATGAATTTGCGTAATCCAGCGATAATTTTAATCCTGGGTGCTAAATAAAAGTAAAAAGATTAAAACGTTAGGCCCTATTTATTAATTTTACTTAGGCCTATTTATTATTTTAATTTTAGTTTTCACAGTCTCAAGTCTGTTTCCCGCCGAAGACGGATGTGTCGGGCCATTGGCGCAAATAAAACGGCGACACAACGCATTTCCATTCTCTGGACTACATCCTGCTGGAAATCTAGTACGGTCATTGTTCTGCTACAAGAGATCTCGCAGGAGTTTGAGAATGAACGCAGAAGAAGAAGAAGTCTGTTTTGTCATTGTCACCGTGAACTATTACAAAATATAAAAAAATTATAAATTAATTTAGGTACTTGGACATCGGCTGAAATTACGTAATCGATTTTCGCATTTTGTCAATTAATATTTGGCTATGCATTTATCAAGTACCTAGATGATATAATGTGGTTTCTTCAGAAATTTCGATACTAAATTATTGCTTACATTGAAAATATCAAATGATTCATGATTGGCTAAATCTGGCGCGAAATTGAGACATCGTTTTTTTGTGAAAATGTTGTGATACATTTAATTAATTACGAATTTATAGCTCATAGGTATGTTATCACCATTTTTTCACTTTTCTTTGTGTTGCGACAAGTTTGTTAATAGTTTTATAAAGTTCTCTGACCATTTTTATATAGATATGTGCAATTGTTATGAATGTTTGACAGTGCAGGAAGACAAAAATAATTTTTGAACACCTCACCATTTTCTGCTTATATCGCCCATATTGTTGTTCTGTTTTATAATATTAAATGTGAGTTATAACCATTTCATTAACCTTCACCAAGCATATATCAACCCCGGCCGCCGAGAAACAAAATGGTGATGAGCGCTGTTGGCGGCCCGTCCCACCCAACAAGAATATCGTGAGATTTACACGTACCACAGTCCGTGCACATAGTTGGGGACATGCGCAATTGAAGCCGGTACATCCCCCACTTCCGAAATGATCGTTGTTGCGAATGGCTAGCTATTCGTACACATTTAAGAGCAATTAATCTGACCACATCTGCACACCGGTACGATGCCATGATGGTGGATCAGTTTTATAGACCTTTATTTCATCGTATTTCGAATAAAATAACTGAATCGTGGCTTGAATAATGAATTATTAGGTTATTTAGTTTCACAGCAATGAATATACAGAATGCTGTGTTGGTTTGGGGACTTGTACGTTTGATATCGGATATGTTGAAATGGCACAAAAAATAATTCTATGCCTAAGCTCAAAGAACTATTTTACTGCAAATCTACATGTTTTATACAGTTCCCCCGGCTATATTTTGATAATTTTGCAGTGAAAGAATAGTGTTGCCAAGGAATTCGATATGTAAGGTAAGTTATTTTTTTACTTATTTTTTTCCTCTTTATTTGTTATAAAATATATGGTTTTTGTGAAAAACGTCTTTACCACTTTCTCATATGTCTGGTATCTCACACACATGTACATAAATTACACCAATATATGCATAATTCAATTCTTTATTTATATGTGCAAATATTATTTAAATATCTCTAACAACCAACAAATTATCACATTTTCAAAACAGTCACCATCAATAAAGCAAATTTTCAAAAACGAATCCGGTGGCAGGGAGACGTTTCGTATTTTTTAATCTGGCTTGCTAAAGGTTAATGTACAATTCCTACGACAATACATTTAGTAGTCTTAATAATTTCTTTGACCATTTTAATGTTGATATTTGGTACTTTTAAGAATGTTTGACATTGCAGGAAGATGAAAAGAATTTTTAAAGACATCGATATCTCATGCTGACAATTTGCTGATCGCAAATTTACTTAGGCTTTAGGTATGTTGTTATCCTCTTCGCACACAAGTCCATAGGTGATCAGATCTCCACTTCAATAAATCTCTCAGGTTATACCGGCTGATGGTTCCGGTTCTATGTTGGTTCAATGCTCTTTTTGAAGTCTTTGTCAGGGGTTCTCTACGGGCCACACCTATCCTCACTACCAATTCACGCATTCTCGATATTGACTCATGCTCATTCATCTCAAAATCCTCTGATCGTGAGGACTCACGAAGAGCAATGAGTATGTCTGCTCGGTCCATAGGCTGACCGCCTGTTGTGGTGGCAAAGCTAGCTAATTGGTCGGCTCACTCATTTCCCTTCACGCCCGCATGTCCGGGGACAAAAATAAGCGTGAGTCTTCGTAGTGATGCCTGCATTCCTGCTCTCTCAAATGACTCCGCCCATTCCCTACGTACATCACCTGTTTTGACTTTCTGAATCATATTCAGAGAGTCACTTAGTATGCACACATGGGAATAGGTTTGCGATTCCAGCCAGTTAAGTGCATGCGTCAGTGTGAATACTTCCATTGTTAGGCTGCTTGTTGTTGCAGTAAAGGCACCACTGGCTTCATGTACTGTTCTTCCTTTTTGATCTGGCAGTAAAGGCCCATGCGCATCGGTGGTGATGGATGACCGACCCATCCGTGTAGATCACAACATCTGTGTCATCGGTATTCTCGCAGATTAGTGCCTTTACCCATTCCCTGCACTCTCTATTGAGTGTAATGACAGTCTTGACTGCCTCTTGAAAGACAGTAGGAATAGGTATCCATTTCTCGCCAGGAGTTATGTCTTCTGGGGCACAGATATGTTTAACGGTATCCTATGCCCTACCCATCCACGATTTGCCTATCTTGAGCCTGCTTCCCTTCACATGTGAGAGCTCGTTGTGTAGTGGGTGATCTATGTCGGAACTCACTCTGAGGTATGCGCGGGCACGCCACATTCGAGATATGCTCGGAAAATCAAGGAGAAATCTCATAGCCACACAGGGAGTGTCCCTTGTGCAACCAAGGATGATCCTCATCGCTTCGTTTTGAATTTTTTCCAGCCTCTCAATCTGTGTTTGACTGTCGGTGATAATGGCGCCTGCATATTCAATGACAGGGAGGACAAGAGCCTCATATAAGATTATGAGCTGTGGTTGTTTAGTGTCAGCCGCTGCAATCGCTCTCAGTCCTTTACAGGCCTTTGCGATAGCATGATCGTGTTCCCGGAAACACAGACTACGATCAAATCGCACCCCAAGGTATTGTAAGTACTTAGGCTTGTAGTATTGAATAATATATTATATAGCTGGGCCTACTGTACCGACTAAGCATGTCGTGCAATTGCACAGTCATCACTATGGTTACTGTAAATAACTCTGTAAATATGGTTACTGTCACTAGGCCTAATTATTGGCATTTATCTGCTATCAAATCTGCATAGTGAACATCAGTTTTTTTCTTTTGTAGTTATTTAGAAATATAATTTCATAAATGTAATGGCTGACCAAAGGTCCATAGATGATCTGAGGTAACATGCAAACCCGTAGTTGGTGGAAAAGGGGGGGGGGGGGTTTATGCAAAAAATGTTTTGCTTCAGGACATGGAAATTAAGTTCATAATCAAGAAATCTGACTTAGGCCCTACAAGCTACAATTTTTTCCCCACAAATGCTTCAACTATTATTCCTAGAACATGACTATGCACAATAATGCTACCAATAATTATATGAATAATGAGTTTTTTTGTTGGGGGGGGGGGGGGTGTGTGTGTGTGTGTGTAAAACAGTAGAAATAAAATCTCTACTTACCAGCTGATGCACATGAATAATATTCCTGCACATAAGCTGCTCACAAAACTAACTCAACACATCACTATGCACATAATCCATGAATGTTTTGTCACTTTTTAAGCACAGAAACATTTTATTATATTTAACAATCCTATATTTTTTTTTTAAATTAATTATGCAAATTAGCCATTCTGAATATTAATCAGCTTTGGTTGTATCTAAAAATTATGGCAATGCAATCCACAGATTTGTCTAGTTTTACAGAACACAAAAATGTATAGTTTATATAATATTTTATTGTAAACAACAAAATTTTTTAATAACTAGATTACTCAATGTAATTTTATTTATGCAAATTAGCTGCCAATTTGGATTTTATTAACCCTAATTTCATATGAAAATTAGCACAATGTAATCAACAGATGCATCTTGCCTTTGTGAACCCAAAAATATATATTTTATGTGGTATTTTATTATATTTTATATTTATATAGTTTATTTTAATTATGCTAATTAGCTGCCATTTTTAATATTAATCATTTTTTTTGCGCATATTAAAATTATAGAAATGTAATCAATAGATGTGTCTAGTCTTTGCGCACACAAAAATATATAGTTTCTATGGTATTTTATTACATTCAATAATTATATAAATTATTTTCATCTAAATTTTATCATCATTTTGAATATTAATACCGCCGAAGACGGATGTGTCGGGCCATTGGTGCAAATAAAACGGTGACACAGCGCATTTCCATTCTCTAGACTACATCCTTCTGGAAATCTAATAGGACCATGGTCCTGATACAAGAGATATCCAGTGGAAGTTTGAGAATGAACGCTGAAGAAGAAGAAGAATATTAATTAGTTCTGCGTGCATCTGAAAATTACAGAAATGTGATCAACAAATCTGCCTTGCCTTTGCGAACACAAAAATATATATATTATGTGGTATTTAAATATATTTAATTGCTATATAATTAATTTTTATATTTTAAATATGCTAATTAGCTGCCATTTTTTAATATTAATTAGGTGTGGGTGCTTCTTAAAATACAGAAAAAGGGTCAATAGATGCGTCTTGTCTTCGCGAACAAAAATATGTATAGTTTGTGTGTTGTATTATTGAAAATAACAAATATAATTGGTAAAAATTTGAATACGTCCACCGTTACGAGCTATTAATAGCACACTGTTTACATATTTAACTAGTTGACGTCACGGAGTTCCGCGAGAAAACTAGAGAACCAATGGAATCGACGCAGACCGTGACGTCAGATCTCCGCCGACCGCCAAACGATTTTATGCATAGCAGACATTTTTTTTTTAAATAGATCTATCTGATGGCGGATTTCATTGGTTTTACTAGTGAAAATCTGTAGACGCATAGCTAAAAATGTAAACAGTGTGAAATGGTACAGTATGAAACACTTACCTTAGTCAGCTAGTAACTTGGAGTAACTTGGCGGATGAATGTGTTTTATCCCACAATGGAAATCCCGGAATATATGTGGCAGGCGCTTAGTCACTGTTCCTTGGCAGATAAACTTGTTTTATCCCGCCAAGGAAATCCTGGAACAAATCTGGTGATTTTTGATGACGCTTCCGCCACATATATTCACAAAGATAGGCGGGAAATTGTCCTTTGCACCGCCTACCTTGATTCCAGAATTGTCGCTTCACGAGGCCCCACAATCCTTCTATTGTATTGGTGTGGGCCCCCGTTTCACGATTCGGGAACTACACGCTGTGGTTAACAGTTAAATGTGTATAACCTTCATCGGCTAAGCACGAATATGCTCTCCAGCAGTCAGAGACTATGGTCGTGCCGGGCAACACATGTTCTTTAATAATACTCAATAGAACTTCTTTGGTCCGTTCTGTGACCACCTTTAACACACATTTGTTGGACCCTCTTTCAACCACACCAAACACCCATGTTCCTTGCACCCTTCTCCCGTGGTTGTATTTCCGTTTTCCGAACATTGATTCGTCTATCTCGACGACCGAATTGGCTCCTCCAACTTTTACGGTGTTGTTTGCGCATATCTTGACACATATCTCCCTACAGAAGCTTTTCCAGTCTGCGACTGCTTGTGGTCCAATTTTGACCTCTTTTGATAAAGCCGGTCCTGGCATTCATCACCCACAGATATGTAAGAAGTAAAATATCACCCATACCTAGGTGGCTTTCCGAAAACCAGGAATGATTGCGTACACTCCTGACATCAAGGAATTGCTACCGTAGCGTCAGCATCTCCAAACATAGCCTTCCGATTTGCTGGCATTTTTACCAATTTCATATATTCACCGCAAGACGGGCACACATAATGACTACAGATCAGTCCCTCCTTCATGCACCAATCTAGAACAAATTTTTCTCCATTGGCACGCAAATTGATAAAAAAAATTGATAAAAAACGCAAATTGATAAAAAAAAAGAGATCTTCTTGGGTGGTCATTTTGCACTAAAACATTTTGTAGCTGTCACGTTAAATATCTGAGTAAAATAGACAGTTTTTTTCCTGCCGACGTTTGACCAGATCCAAATTGCGCTTGCGCCAACTGACCAGATCAATTCTCGACGTTGACTCGAGAATTATTTATTTTACAGTATAAATAAATTTATAGCATACAATAGGTGTACGAAATATAAAAATTATGTGTGTGGGGGGGGGGGGTATGTTTAATTTTAGTATTTTTAAAAACTAAATTGTATAAACTTTACTTTTCTTCAACACTCCCCCCCCTCCACCCCATCGCGCCTGCTTGACCAACAGCCCACCATTGTCGGTTCGCAACCAGCAACAATTCAAAATTTCCACACGAACCATGACATAACGATTCCAACCTCCAAGAACCCGCCAGCTGTACCATGCAAATTGTGACGTCACAAGCATTGAACTTTTCGAGGGAATACCTCGAAAGTAGGTCAATAAACCCAACGGTAGACGTAATCAAATTTCTGCCATATAATTTAAAAATTATCAGCTTGACTACATTTTGTGGGGACAAGTTTTGGCGTACCCAAGTTTTATTTATATTTTCCTATATATGTTTAACGTAACTAATTTGATGTCAAATTAATTCGGGAGAAAATTCGTAACTTTTTTCAGGGTTGACGTACAGACTTGGTTGAGGTATCGTTGAATTGCAATTTTTAAGGGCTATCTAACTATACTAGGCATTAGGAAATCGTAAGGGGACGTGAAAGTCAATGTGGCTTAAATTACTTCCCTTGTTTTGGTAGCGTCCAAGAATCCATTTTTTGCATCACGTGAAACACTGACCACAGCAATTGTCTTTAGACAACGCGACGCAACTTTATTGTTTATAAAAGACAACTGTTTAAATTTTCTCATTCATTTGTGCATCGAATTACGTAACTAGAAGTTGGAAATACGCTGTGTACATTTTTCACCAAGCAATTAAATAAGCCTAGGTAAGTTATTTTTCTCTTTGCACACGTATATGCATTAATTTGAATAAAATACAATGTTGTAACCATGTCTAACAAATGAAACAACCATTTTTCTCTTTATATACAAAATTTCATTAATTTTGGAAGTTGCCTGTAATTATTATCGAATTTTAAACAAACGCACTGCAGATCGGTCACGCATTCCTCAGCCGCCATCTTGAATACCGCTAATCTTTACTGCCGCGTCGATAATTCTGAAATGTCTATTATTTAAAGAAATTGACGTTTAACAACTACAATTCCTGCCTCTTTTAATTTCTTTAATTCATTTTTAAATGCTACTAGTAAAAAATCTAAGATTTATATGTAAAATAATTGAAATTATTGGTACAAGACCATGCAGAGTGCGCGTACTTATGTACTATCATGCGTCCGTCGCCATGACGACTGAAGTGTTTTCTTAGTCACATCGGTCTGTTTCATGTTGATAATTTTACAAGAAACACATTTCAAATTAAATATATATTATTTATATTGTTTATGAAGTCCAATTTCTTATAATTCTCTCATGAATATTTCGTAAAATTCACTTTTTATTGAGACATGCTTTCTCCTTTCAGTAGGCCTAATAAATCAAATCATCAATGCAGACAACGTAAACTGCAGCATCTTCCAAACGTTCTCACTCTTTTTGATATCTTTGTCTCTTGTTGTTTATTATCAATTTTGCTCAATGTTCTACATAAGCCTATCTACTGAATAATGTAATAAAGTATTTAATTATATAGGGCTAATTAGGTATCACTAAAATAGGAAAAACGAAATGGAAATTTTGAAAATTTGGTGCACATACCTACCTGGTAATTTATTCATACCTTTGACATAGAATTGTTTATGTACATGTGTACCAAATGCCAATAATAATAATAATCAAATATTATATTTCAGATACAAAGAGGGCTGAGGTTACAGATTGCCAGCCACATGCATGTTGCCATAAAGGGAAGCATAGAAGAGATTTTAATTATGCTAATTAGACACTATTATTAATTATTAATTGGCTCTGGTTGCATCGGAAAATTAACACAATGTACTAAACAGGTGCGTCTTGTTTTACCGAACAAGAAAATGTATAATTTGTTATATTTTTTATCCTAAATAATTAAAAAATGTGAAAAATGTTTATGATACATTCAATTTCAATTATGCTAATTAGACGTCATTTTTAATTATTAATTAATTCTGGCTGCGTCAGAAAATTAGCATAATGTAATCAACAGGTGCGTCTTGTCTTCACAAACACAAAAATGTACAGTTTGCAATATATTTTATCCTAAATAATTAAAAAATGTAATAAATATATATTAAATATGACAATGTGATTATGCAAATTAGACGCCATTATTAATTATTTATTAACTCTGGCTGCATCACAAACTTAGCAGAATGTAATCAACAGGTGCGTCTTGTCTTCACAAACACAAAAACATACAGTTTGCTATATATTTTATCCTAAATAATTAAAAAATGTGGAAAATGTATATGATACATTCAATTGCAATTATGCTAATTAGACGCAATTGTTAATTATTTATTAACTCTGCATGCGTCGGAAAATTAGCATAATGTAATCAAGAGGTGCGTCTTGTCTTCCCGAACAAGAAAATGTATAATTTGTCATATTTTTTATGCAAATAACTATGATATTCATAAATTAG